>WEIT01013924.1:12712-31827 GCA_013389985.1 Dryoscopus gambensis | reverse complement strand
TGTTTCCCCTATAAACTTTCCCAAGTATCTTCTGGAGGCACAGTGTCCCCCCAACAACCATGCTTCACTAGCAATCTCTGAAAATGCAAAGCAAACAAATAATCCTAATGCATGTGGCACATAAGTGGCAGGAGGGATATGTTTTAATGTAAATTGAGCTAAAAGTTCTCAGGCTCAACTGCCTGAAGTGTTCAGGAGTTAGCTGATGGTGCATAACAGCTGCTCAGCCTTTCTCTTGCTTCTCGGCGCAGACAGCACTGATTGGCTGAGCTGATTATAGCCCTGCACGTCAGAAAGGTGCAAGTTGTTCTTAACACTAGAATATCGGCTCTTGCATGTACAGGCTTAATGCATGATAAACTATGTGGTGTAGGCATAAATTTTGTATGCTTGGAATTGAAGTGAACTTTGCTTGTATCCATGTAGATATGGACAGTAGCTGTTAGAGTCTGTTGCAGCTCATATTTATTGCTTGTACTTAAAGTAAAAATCAGTGCCATGTGATTTTATTCAATTCAGGGAAAAAAACCTAACTGTCCTTCTGCCAAAGTTTAAGTGCTACATTTTTTCATTAGAATTTAACAAATGTTCATCTTAAAATAGACTGACAATGGGTCAAACTCTTCCACTTTATCTGTTATGAACTTAAAATTTATCAAAGCCAGTAGTTGCTCTTCCCAAAGCAATTTGTATTTTCACTCCCGGATTTAACTATCAAATTCTCCTTTGCAACTACTATTTAATAGCCATAACATCCTAAAACATTTGAAAAAGATCACTGCAACAGCCTTCCTCTTTCACCTGTCTCACACAACATGCTATGTAGATGTTTTAGGGCATTAATATTGTTTATAAGTCTTTAATGCAGAATGTAGTATTTTGGGGAATATTCGTGAAGAAGATAGCTGCTACCTTGTCCAAGTTTTGCTATCCCTCTTTATTTTAGCCAGTCATGACCATTCCATGAATGTGTATGATTCAAAGCCAGTGGCAGTGTAAGCTAAATCTTCCTTCTCCCTTTAGATTTCTATTCCACTTCATCATTTGCAGACCCACATCTTGAATAGGGACTTTTCTGGCTGTCGTAATATAACTAATGGTAATCTTGAGGAGGTAGGTGTGATCCAGTATGAGAAAGGGTATCTTAATCTTGCCCTCTCGTGGTAAAGTACATTAAATCCAGGATTTAAAAAGTAGACTAAGCATTGATGGGATTAAATGTATTACATATCTTTATGGAAGACACATTTATTCTTTAGTGTTTAGTGCTAAGTCCCATGTTGAACTAAATCCAAAAATGAGATGTAGATTCTGGCATATCTTAAAATGTCGAACCAGATCTCTTGGTTCTTGCTTTGATGTGGCAATATTCCTTTAGCGCCTGAACAACATCTTGGGTAGAGGTGGAAATGTAACACAGAGCCTTTTATTTCATTGTGTTATTTATAACAATTATCCAAATCAAATTAAAAGTAAATGGCTACTAATCTTTGTGTGTATGTGTATGCATGCCCAACAATTCCTAAATGCCACTAGGAAATGAGAGTTATTTTGATATTAAAATGATTACTACCATTTTTTTAATAAACTGATGCGACTTTAGAAGTCTGTCCCTGATATCTTTCATGATTTAGACATCACACAAGCTGTAATTGTGCTATTAAAGGAAAGAGAGCTAATCTTTTTGCATTTGAAGTAAGCCCTCATCATCGGACCCGACAAAGCCAGACAGATCAAAAAAGAGTAAAAAAGAGCATTTAAGGAAATTAGTACAAGTGTCAGTTAAAAGGTAAAAATTAATGCACTTATTATTGAAATACAGTTGAAACCTGCGTTCTTTTCATTTCTTTGATATTGCTAAAGCATAAAACATTCAATTAACTTTCCATTGTGTTTGCGGAGTAGCAGGGAAAGGCAAACCATTGTCAGTGAAGTGTTAGGTGTGTAGGTGGTGTGTGCAAGGCAAAAATTATTAGATATGTGAGGAGGGTAGAGCAAAGGCTTTTAGTTTGCAGTCGACAAAGACAGTGAGCTCCTCTAGTGTGTTCCAGAAAAATGTTCTTGCACATATACTTTTCCTAAAGATACAGAGCTGAGCCTCTGAGAAGGTAGCATGCATTCCTTTCATCCCCACTAGGGAGTATTTATTTTCCTGATTATTATTATCTACATCATTAAAACCTCCATGGTTTTGCACCTCTTTCCTACTAAAAAGTGAATACAGATGAACCGATAATATTTTGGATGATTGAATAATAGTACTTTGCAATATAAGTGAAATAGATACATTTAATTCATACTTACCCTCAGCCATAAATATGAATTCCCTTGGCTGTATTCTTTTATTCTTTGAAGCTGTTACAAAGAGTGTTGATTTGTAAAAATTGATTTAGGATATTTCAAAATATATCCTTGATTTACAGCTGTTATATGTTGGCAACACTGAAGCTGCAAATAATTTGCAGTAAGGCAGTAGTTTTTCCTATCCTTTGTGCTGTTTAAAGTGAAAGCAGCTTTTTTTTATTATTATTATTATTGACAGCAGTGGAATTATGCAAAATGTATAGAGGTAAAATTATAAAAAATCATATAAAACAGGAATCCCTCTGAACCCATTCAGCTGGCTTGATAACAAAACCTTCCTAATATATTGATGGAGATGTTTTCCCTCTCCTTCCACTATCCCTCTATTTTATACGGATTTCAGTAATATTAAGATTATGCCGTAATGTTCCGTATGCTTTAATTAAAAGAAGTATTTGCTAATTGGCATAAAATATATGTGTGATTATTTTTCCATGTATTTATGATTTTTCAATAAGAGAACAGCTGCTAAATATTTTCTTACATGCTGATTCCACTTAACCAGCATTCTTCTCAATGGAAGCAAGAAAAGTTAGGAATTGTGTTTTACAAATGTGTTCCATGAAAACATCAGCATGATGACAAAGTCATGCCCTTTGGGGTACAAATGACCAGATTTACCACAAAACATTTCTATACAGATAGGAGATAAATCTTAGTTTAAAAATCCCTTGCAATATTGAGCACCTTCCAAGCCAAATATGTATTAGCACTTAAAGAAAATATTACCAGTTTTAACACCCAAACTCACTCGATGTTTTGATTACTATTCCTATTAATATGCACGTGATAGAAGTTAATGCCACACTGACAGATTTAATGCTTTGTAAATGTGCTGAATTAAACTAGAAAGGTAAAAGCAGCCATTACCCTAAGACCTAAAAGAGAGACACTAATCAGCTGGCTTTTTTCCTCCTATCCTTTTTACAGATGACTGGGAATACAGGTTTTATTTAAAATGCAAGGCTGGAAAAAGCTTAGCCACGGGAAAAAAAAAGGTCTTGACCCTTAGATATCGATCCCGTTCTATTGATTACAAGAAACGGGGGTGGAAGGACTTTTAGAAAATGCAATCCTAAAAAAGGGACAAAGCAGATTTGGGTAAAAACCAGATTGAGCTTTGTTATTTACAGGACTAAAGAGTTCTAGCATAAAAGATGAAGTGGGTGGAGATCAGGGCACACATGGACTCCAGAGCTGATGTTCAGGTCTCATAGACTCAGAAGCCAAAAGACCTTGCCTTCCCTGGCAGGAGTGTTCTGTCAGTAGGGTATGCTGTCCATGGAAGCTGGGATATTTGGCAAGGTCGGGATCTATATTTTCTGGTAAATTCCCTACTGCAAGCAAAGGGGCACTTCGCTAAAGCATCCTTCCTCTGCAGACATGCTGAACAAGAAATCAAGAAAAAAGAGCCCCCAGCTTGTGGCCCAGACTGTGGCCTTTTCAGAAGAAAAGGTAACAAACAAAGTTATATCCTTGTGTCTTGTACTGAACTTTGGGAGTCAAGTGGAAAACTGGAAGTTTCAGGGGCAAACAGAAAGGAAGACTATTTAGTTATTATCCAAAAGAGGCTTTTAAAGGTTCTCAGAAAGGCTCTCAAAATCCTAGGGCAAGTAAGCCTATGTAGTACAACTTCTCTGAGAAGCATTAAATCTATATGAATCCTGAAGTGCCTGATTTACTTGAGCAAAAGGCTCCGTAATTCTTATTGTCAAAGAATTGAAGCATTTCTTTAGATTAGTGGGAGAAAGAACGTCTCCCTTGCAATGTGCAAAAACCACGCAGAATTCGCTATGGATACATTGATGAATGAAAACATAAAATAAACACGGAAAAACATGTAATCTCAGGCAGAAATATATTTTTTAACCTAAACTACCACTCTACTTTCAGTGTGTCTACTTAGCTTTTTCACATTGCATAGCTCAGGCTGCTGAGAGGACTTTCCCCAAGATTTTTCTAAGAGAGCACAAAGTGTGCTAGACTGTTTCTCTGCATGAGTTTCTCATAGACCTGTGGAAGTCTGCAGGAAGACTATCTTAAAAATATTTAAATTATACAATATTTGTTGAAGGACTTCTAATCAACAAATTCTGACCTGCAAAATGTTCTAGGACCCACCTGGCGACATCCTGCTCTCCCCTGCTGCATGTAATACTCCTATTATCTTTTGTGATAATTCTCTGCAGGTATGTTCTCCTCACTGCACAAACAAGCTTCTGTCACCAACACTGCTGTTACGTGCCATTTGATCTGTCCAGGGACGATGGCACAAAGTGTGTAAAGTTGGTAAAACAAGGGTCAAATACCCTCTTAAGGTGAGATAGAGCTAAAAATTGTGCATATAAAATATGTTTCAGATTTAGCAATATGCAATAACTTCTACAAGCAATCATGAATCTGGACAGTCAGCATTTTGAGGTGACAACCACACAGGAACTGGGCATGTGTGACCTGGAAAACCATGGTGCTTTGCATGGGGTGATTGAATACTGTTAAAAAATAGGGTATTTTAGCGGCAGTAGGTAACATGGTATAACATTGTTGTGTTGCTCACAGTGACCAACTGTCTCAAATGTCTATCGACGCCATTCCAGTGTGCCACATAGGAAAAATACCTTAGAACATCATGCTAAGTAGTCTGTTCTCATTACAGTGTGCCTTCACCATGGCTCTCCTTTAATTTTTACTGTCTAAAGACAACACTGGATAATATGTTCCCACGTAGGTATTCGGTTAGGAAGAGATCTGAATTTTAAAAGCCACATCTCTTTCCAAATTATTTTCTTCTAGAGTTTTTATTAGTTGCAGTATCATCTGCTAATTCTTCTATGAGTGGCCCACTTCACAGTGCAGTTTTAGTGCTAACAAACAAGCAAAAAAATTTCTTGCTATAGAATCAAAGATGAAATCAAATTATTTAAAGTTATATTTTTAATCAACATTTACTTCTGCCTGGCTTCTTCCTCATTCAAAAGAAATCTATGAAATTTGAAAAGAGTCATAATTTTCTTTGCATAACAGCTAAAAAGTAGGACTTTTTTTGGTGTGCTCCTATTAAATTAGAACATTCAGGACAGTTGATTTCATCAATAATAAACTCCCTTTGCAACAGTTACTGAGAAAAACTGTTTCTCGAGGGAAGTGAATATTTACTTACATATTTATAAACTTTCTCAGCACTCTTTATGAAACTCAGCAACTCATGCAAACGAAAATGGCAAACTAGGCAATGCACTAGTCTATGTGCATAGACAAACTAGACCATGCATAATAACAGATAATAATATTTTTCTTTTACCTGTCTTTTTAAGATCTAAGATGTGAAAAGTGTAAAAGTCATAAAGTGAATTCAGGAGCTCCAGAACTGGTTTGGGCGTTGCTTGCTTGTTGAGTTTTGGCTGCCTTGTCTTACCCACATGCAGCCTGGTCTCTGTATCATAGCTGGGAAGCACATTTGCTTCAGTTGTAAAACACCCCAGTCCGAAGCTGTGAAGAAACTCTCCCACCCTGAAGTCAGACTGGCTGAGCTGAGGGGCTGCGAAGGCACAGCTCAGACAGTTCACATCTGGCTGGAATAAGATCATTTCCTCACTTCAGAAGGGCATCATAAATACACAATCCATTAAAGGCAGCAAGGTGCTTAGACATTACACCTATCCTTGAAGAGAGAAAGGAAGATGAAGCAGGGCGATGAAAGGCTGTTGTGAGAGCAGCAAAGTCTCACAAGGTATTGTAACACCAATGGCTGGGAATTAGAGGCCCAGCTGTATGTCACAAACAGGAGTGGGAGTTTTTAAGGGAACCATTTCATCTTCGGAGACAATTTACGGGCCTTCTGCTGCCAGGCCCTCTTCCCATAATCTCCCCTGCAGCCTAGCCCTGGCATGGGTGTGCCCTCACAGCTGTGAGCACCACGTGCGGATGGTAGTGCCGGGGCTCAGGGGCCCTGGCAGGGGGCCCCTCCGCCCTGTCAGCATTCAAGGTCAACTGTGTCCTCCCTCCCTTTTTTCATTTATTTTTTTTTTTTTAGTCATGTGAGGCTGAGGTACCTCCATGGGCTCTGGATACGCACAAGATTTTCAGACCTCTGCCTCAGCAAAGTTCCAGTGCAAACACCTGGGCTTCTGTGACTGAACCCCAGAAGAAAGAATCTGTATTTAAAAATCAGTAAATTAATGCCTGCAAAGATGCTGTATAAATTTATACCTAATAAGTACAGTAGAAAGCTATTAGTGTAACCATCTAGCCGCCCTTATTGCTCTGCCACCCTTATGATAGTAATGATGAGTTGGGTGGCAAGAGAAGTTGAGCCATTTTGCCTGCTGAAATGCACTGAAGGAGCTGATACTTCTGTAGAAATGGAAAGAAAGAAAGTAACTTTTTTCCTGTAAAAATAAATGGGCAGGGAATGAAGCTAGCATTAACTGTATGAATATATTATTCTAGTGAGATTCATTATTTTCTGTTTCTGTAGGCAGGGAAAGAAGTTCTGTTTGGAGGGAGGACCAGTTAATTGGATATATTTTTCACCTGCAAAAGGGGTAGGGCAAAAGAAATATAAATTCACTATAAAGTTAATATTAGGCAATTTAAATTTTTTTTTAAGTGATGGAATTGAACACAGAGAAACAAAGGAGATACTTATGTTTGGAGAGGAGAACCTTATGTTTGGAGAGTTAATTCAAAGAAAAGACAAAGTAATATACATGGAAGGTAAGTTCTGTAAAAGGACTGGGTGTTTCTGAGCCTTGTTTCTCTCCAAATACATTCAGTGCTACACACCAGAAGAAGTGTAAACACCAAAAGAAGAGATACATAAAATACTATGATTTTATTAGATAGTTCTCTGCTAAAAAAATGTACAAGTAACCCCAGTATTACAGTGACAACAGGATGTGCCTTTTGATTCTGTTGTTGTTATTTGAGGGTACTGGCCTAAGATTTCATATCACAGCCTTGGGCCTCTCATGTCACTTACCTATGAGAGCTGGAAACTCAAGTTCCAGATATCTATGTATTTACAGCTATGCAGGTAGATCTGTGCAAAGGCAGACACTCATATGCATCATATAATGAAATCATTGTGGTCTACCCATGTCCAAGAGTTGTGGATTTGTTACAGGATTTCAGAATGTATATTTTCAATATTTAAATGTCACCCAGAGGCTGTTCTATGTTTTCTGTTCACCCATCCTGCCCAGCCTTACAGACACACTAATTTATGTCCTGATCCATGCTCTGGGAATTAGTGTCATGGCACTGAATAAGATTGTAAAGAAGTAATTTTTTTTTTAACCTCTGTATGTTCAAGGTACTTATCTTGTTGCATGAATATGGATGATAGTTTCCTATGAATATGGAAAAGACTAGGGAGGGATGGGTCAGTGTTTAACTGCTCTTAACCTTTCCACCAAGCTGACCTTACCAAAATATCATGCATAGGAGGGGTTGGTCATAGCTGATTTTCTGTAGAATGCCATTAGTAATTTTTTGCCACAGATGTTTGCCCTAAAGCTTTGTTTGCCACCTATATAATTATTAGAAGACTCTTATCATTGTATTTGAAATTCTAAGTTGACACTTATGTCATAGTACTATGGCACAGTATTATGTTTAATTTCTCTTTTGTTAGTCTAATTTAATGTACTGAAGAATTATGCTCAAAAGAAGATCCCACACACTTCTTTTCCTTACCATTACCAGCTCTGTATTCCTCCCCTACCTGTTAGAAACATCAATTTAATTAAAAAAAAAAAAGAAAAAGAAAAAAAAATATGTATAGGTTTGCATGCTCAAAATATAAAGTGTGTAAACACCTCGTTTCACGTGTTTTCTGAAGGAAGTAATAAGATGTTGATATTTCCCTGATAGGTAAAACTAATAACCCAGTTGTATTACAAGATGATGATGCCATATTAATTGTGATTTTGTGCACTATGTCAATCCAAGCTGTTTGGCACAAATTATGTTCACTTGATCCCCGTACAGAGCAAACTGTAGTTGAAAGATTATCTTCCTCCTCCACCCTGGCAGACTGGCTTGGGTGTTTCCTGCAGTGCTCCTTTTTATCCCAGAACTCATGGGTGAGGTTCCTTTGGATGAAGACTCACGGGAAGGTGTTAAATAGCAGATGACTGGGCTTACCTTGGAATGGAAAATCCTGATGCAGCCATGAACCGGTTATCTGTAAACAGGGTCACACTGTGTGGAACTGGAATAGGAAGATCCTTTGGGCTCTTCAGGTGATGTTTAAGTCTCCATATGTTTGTACTAGTATGTTGTGAAATCTTGAAAGTTCATGTCAGCATTCAGTGCCTATGGAGAGGATGGTTTGGGTTGCTTTCCCGTAATACTGTAGAGTTGAAATATATCGTGTTCCTGGATTTAATTTTTTTTATTATTATTTTTATTATTTTCATGGTTTCTAGTGGAGTTTTTGGAAGCAGAGGAATGTAATATGAAGTCACAAAGAAGCAGCACTATTCAGCCACTCCATAAGGGGTGGAAATGAACTTTTTCTTAGTAGTTACTTTGTACTTAACTACATGTTTTGGAACAGTTGAAAACTTTCATCCACTTGCTGCAGATGGCTGTCTTGATTATCTGTTCCATCTTGAAGTAGTTTTATTGTGGCAACAATCCTGGTTTACCACTGTTCTTCATCTGTCATTCTCTAAATACTTAAGTTTTACAACAAATTTGTCAACCTGTAGATATTTTGCACTCTTTTCCGTAACTGAAAACTGATGTACCATGAACATAAGCTAGTTTTCCAGAGAAAATGAGTAAGCACAGAAATTTCTGATTGGTTTATTGGGCCCATGTGGTTAAGGTGTGCCAATTTCTGTAGCCAAGAGCAATGAAAAGGAGTGGTTTGCTGCAGATGTGTTTCCCTCTCTGCTTTCTAGCCTAATAGATGAGGTTTCCAGTTGTATTAAAGTAGCAGAATTTTACAGAAGTCTGGATTGGAACTGAAATTTGCAGATTTAGATCTACAGCAGGAATTTGTTTTCCTGTAAGCAACTATAAATATAGTGGACATAAACTGATACTTTTGGTAGCAGTGTCTTTGAAGTCGAGCCCATATGTTTAAATAGGTGAGTTTTTGCAGGTTAAACAGAAGTATGGTTATATCGTATTTGCAGTAGTAGTAAGGTACTTAGCTCAGAATTGTTATTTTTATTTATGCTGTGCATTTCCAAGATAATTCAATTAAGATAATTTTGTCATTGTGTTAATTACTGTGGATATGTATTGCGTAATACAGAATATCTTTTGAGTAAATTAAGTCCATACTGCTGAGACTACTCTCTCCTATTCCACTCAAAGGTTATCAGTTACTACATGGTATGCAGAGTAGACATATCCACAGTTGCTATCCTGCAGTGTTTATAGTTTAAACATGCAAAACAGGTGAAGAGTAGGGAAAGAGAGACTTTCCCATGATCTAAAATCAGTCAGGGATGATGTGCACAGGCTGCAGGATCCAGGCACTGCTCCATCCATATTTCTCTTCTTTCTTTGGAAGAGCAGTCTAACACAGATTAAGATACTTACTCATAGTTGCACAAAAAGGTTTTTTGGTTTTTTAAAATTATTATTGTAAAGTAAATGTCAGCTATTCCATCTGCCCCTCAAAATAACCATCATTAATTAGCTGATTTATTTTAGACGTTGCAGCAGAGGTGGATTTTTAAGGATAGATTTCAAAGAAGCGAGGACAATTGCCTGACAGCTCAGTTCAGGGAGGGCACTCTATGTGTGAGGGGCAGGGTGGAGCTGTGTGTGAGAGAAGCTGACAAACAGCAGAGAAGATTGTTATTGTTGGTGGATTTGAAGGAAGAGTGTGAGTGTGTGTGTGTGTATGTGTGTGTGAAAAAGAGAAAGAGAAATGCAATTAGAGACAAGAACAGACAAATAAAGAAGGGTGGAGTTTTGAAGAGCCTTAAAGCTGAGGACAAGAGACATGAACTTGCTGTTTTGAAACCAGAAGGGATTGAAAGGGGGATGAGTGATGTGGTCAGAACACACAAGGACTTTAACCCTCAAGTGGAAAAAAACCTAAAATTAATGGTGGGCTATTTCTTGATAAGCTCAGAAAGCACAAATTGACAGAACAACCTCTGCTTCCAAAACCTTTTAGAAGCGGAACAATTTTTGAGGAAGAAAAGAGAAGAGAGATGGCATCCAAAATAGCATATTAAAAAAAAAAAAAATCTGAGCAAGGGCACTTGCAGTGCTACAGCAGAATGTTAATTGAAATCCTACTGTGCCAACAGGAACATTGGAAAGAGACCAGTCAGGATTAGACTAATTAAGATGTCTTTAAAAGAAAGGGGAAAAAAAATCTACTGAAAAACTGAACAGGTTGGATCGTATTAAAGAGGAATTTACCAAATACACAGAGAATCCTTAAAGAATTTATAAAGTCTGTCCATCTTGCAAAACATGAATTGAAGTAGGCTGGACTGTTGATACAGTTAAAGAAACGCTGTTTTCTGAGTATCTTTGAAAGATTATGGTTGGGAATGTGCTCCAGCACATTAGCTTCTTGTCCCCTGTATATTTGAGGAGAGATGCCAATAGCTGTTGTAAGGAAGTTGATATCTTCTGTATAACTCATTGTAGTGGTTTTCTCTGACATAAAATCCTTAAGATTCAGCACCCCTCTTCCTTGTCATCACTTGCTCCCATTTGGCTTTGTGTGCCCAGCTGTGGAAGGAGGCAAAGGGAGGTTTGTTCTTGAGCTGGAAAATCGAATTTCTTTTTTTTTGCTAAGGTATGGATATTGTCTAACGTGATCTTGTCACAACTGTGATAGCGAGTGGACAGTTCTTCCTGAACTATCACTACACAGTGCTGTCAGGCAGCACAAAAGTGCTTATGTGGCACTAGAACATGAGCATAAACACGGAGAAAGTGTTCGAACTTGCCTTTGCTAGAACCAGAAGGATACACAGATTTTATTCTGAGACCACTGGTAGAAGCAGTGTTTGCCAAGCAGCTTCCACAACTGGAGCAGATGACCCACATCCAAGCCTTGTACAGCCCTGGGAAGATAACCATTGCTCCTGACATTACAGAGTGATAATGGCATTTGACAGAAGAAACCATGAATATTTTAATCCTTTAAAAGGAGTAAGGAGTATGTCTAGTGTTGAGTCAAGCTGTTTGAATTATTCAGTGTGAATAAGTGAGCCAATTTATTGGACCTTTTCCTTGTTCACAGATCACTCATAACCTCATCTTTCTTTCCATGGCCAGAGTTGCTTTTCTCAAGTTTTCTGCAAATAGTTTATACAAATGTCAGCCAATGGAACCTGTGATCTCTTTCCTTCAACCATTATTAGCTGTTAGCTTTGCATAATTTTCCAAATTATTGCTTTTCAGTATTTGGATGGTAGGAATTTTGAAGTGATGGAAAAAATGGAATAGTGAATCTTGACTAAATATGTAACTGTGCAAATATTGTTCCATACAAAATTTAAAATATGTGTAATTGCAAAAAGCAGACATTATCTACATAATTATAAGAGCAAATAAGCTCCTAACTGACAGGTGGATTTTAATGGAGTTTGAATTGTGTAATAGCCCCAACAGGAACCTTCTAAAGACTGAGGGTCCCATGTTGGCCAGAATCACTTGTGCTTAGCCCTGAAAATGTCTCAGCTATCCTGAAAAGCATGGCATCTACACTTAATGTGTTCAGCAATAATTTTAAAACCTGTCTGTGCATTTTATTGGAGCCGAACAATTGCAAATTTGATGAAGAGTGACAATAAATAGTACTAACATGGTTAAATCAAAGAGAACTCTGAGGAGTGTTTCAGAGCCTTGATTTTCTACAATGAAACTGTCTTGAGTTTTGCACTGGTATATTTATCTATTTACCAAAGCCAGAGTCTTTCTACAAATGTACTCTCAGTAATGGTATTCTTGAGAGGTCTGCAGCTTTTCTCACAATTGTACATATGTGAAGTCAACCCAAACAAGTAAGTGAATGTAAAATCTGTGTATCAATATAGTAACTTTCTTAAAATCTGATATGAAACTATACACAGTAGGAAAGCCAGAATCTTTCTACAAAATAGCACAGAGAGTAAATCCCATTCTAAGCCATTTATCTAAGTAAAATGGAGTGTACAAGGTACTAAACTAGCCTGACAACCTGTATTTAGTGTAATGATTTATTTGCTCTTTGGCAAGCTCTAACCATTTACTATTAACTATTGCAGAGGAAAGGTAAGGTTATTATTACCTCATAAAGTAAATAGTGATACTTAACAAAATAGAACATCTGCCCCACTTATTAAAATATTTTGACAGATTTAAATTGGTTAACATTTAATCTCATTTGTAATTATGGGAAGCAATAGTATGTGTTCTGAAGACATGAAAATAAATATTTTTTTGATTAGGAAACCTGTTGCACTCCAACAATAATTTTTTTCTCAGGGTTCTTTTCTTAATCTGAAAATAATATAAGCATTACTTTGGCATTCTTGTAAATACTGAGCCTACTTGGTACTAACCTTACTAGTTTTAGATAGCTTGAAAACCCAACCCTTATTTATTTAACTGGCATATAAGAAAGGGAAATATAAAAACAGTTTTCTGTACTTAGCAAAATAAGTTCATATATGGGAATCTAAGGCGATAGGCCACAGTATTTTCATGTTTTGAGAAGAGAATCTGAGTGCTTAACTATCAGATATTTAAAGACCACTGGATTTTCAAAGAGAGCCTGAAATTCATCTATTTGAATGTTTTAAGGGCTCAGGACAAAAACTGAATACTAACCCAGTAACAGAAAATCAGTAGTTTTCTTCCAGATCTGTTATTTGGTCCTGTCCCCTACATGGTCACATGACCACAACTGGGTTGTCCCAGGATGGGAGGTAGGAGCAGGCAGACCGTCCCTGTCTGTGATTCTGTTGATTCACACTTGATTGAAAAGGGTCTGTAACTATGACTCAAGATGATAAATCCAGAAACTTGAGCTAGGCTGTGCTTTTGTAACTTAGGATAATGTACCTGTCTGGTAAACAACTCACTGCTCTACACTTTTTCCACTTGTCTTCCCCCAAGCTAAATATTTTTCTTTTCTGTGTAGGGAAGTTTTTAGCAGTTAGGGGTTTTTTTTCCTTCTAATACATTTGCACAATATACAGCATAGCAATGTCTGTTTCTTAGCTGAAGGTTATCAGTGTGGAACACAGACCCAAAAAATTTTGGATGTGACTTTCTGGAAGGGGAACTAGTCTGGTTTGCACCAGCTTCATCATTTCATGTGGCAAAATGTCCGAAATCTCTCTGCTCGTCAACTTTGTTTAATATAGCACTTTCCCTACAACGTGTCAAAAGCATTTTAAAGAACAATAGCTACTGAGTTGAATAATCAATTATAGATAATAATACAGTGCAGCACAGATAGCACAAAGTGTATAATTATAGTATTTGATTTGGTTCTGTTAGAAGTCAGTGGCAATTTAACATTCACATCATCAGGAGAAGCAGGAAGCCCACTGTAGATAAATGCTCAGCATATGGTTAGTTGTGAAGTCTGTCTTAGCTATTCAAATGTCCTGTAAAATTTCAGCTTCAGCTGGATCTTTTTATGTTGAGTCCTGTCTCAAAGATGATCTAGAGCAGTTTAAGGTAATTTCAGTTTATCCTTTTTCAATTTATGCATTGACTTTCTGACCTCTCTGTGGTCTGTACGTATATTTAAAATATCATCTAAGGTCTGTCACTACAACTCAGAATATACTTGGTGGACTTCACCAGTTCTTCTAGAAAAAAATATTCACAAGTAAATTGCAACTTTATCACCATTTCGTACATTCTTAGAAATTAATGAAATTGGCTTTTCCTGAGGAGTTCTCCTCACCCTTTTCTTTTAACCTGAAACTTACAACTAATCCTAATATACAGAATGTAAATGGCTTAGTTGTGACTGGTCATGTGATTTTCATGGCCTTGTTTGTACTTCAGATGGATAAATGGAGGCCTTTTAATCTTCTTTCTGCTGCAAGGATTTTGGAAAATGTGTTTTTAAAATTGTCTCTCAGCGAATTGTAGAACACAGAGGCTGAAGATCCACTGTCCCCACACATTTGAGCTAAAAAGTCTTGATTGCATGACTACTCTCAGAAGAGGTCTGGAGACTGTGTATATCTAGATTTAAATGAGTATTCATAACATTTTATTCATTATTCTCTCCACACAATTGATGTGTTTTCAGAGTACAATCTGAGAGTCTTTCCCTTCTGTGTGTTCTTTGTGCTGTTCTGGTTTTGTATGTCTATTTTTGTAGTCTATCTTGATTTAGTTTACATGTCCAGCTTCTCTCTTTGACCTTTCTGACAAGATCTTGGGACTAAAAACAGTAGGACCAATCATCATAAACAGGCTTAGACCCATAATTTTATATATTCCATCCAATTTGTCTTAATCTCTAGATTAGTGCCCCAAGTCATAATTCCTTTGCCTGAATGAGGTTTTGAGTATTCCTTTCCTTGTTTTAGCCTGAAGCTAACTCAGAACCCTAAGAGATAATTTTTTTAAAATAAAAAACTTTATCCTTTTGATTAATTTCATTTATTTCACATACAGGTTTTTCTTTTTTTAATCTAGGCCTAGCATAAGAATATGTGTATATATTGAGTGCTGTGTTCAGCTCTGTGGCCCCCAGCATAAGAAGAAGGTGGTCCTGTTGGAGTGAGTCCAGAGGAGGGCCATGAAATCTAAAGCATTTCTCCTAGGAAGACAGGCTGAGAGAGTTGAAGTTGCTCAGCCAAGAGAAGAAAAGGCTCCAGGGGGACCTTAGTGCACCTTCCAGCACCCAAAGGAGGTCTACAAGAAAGGTGAAACGGGATTTTTTACAAGGCCATCTAATGGCAGTACAAGGGGTAATGGCTTTGAACTGAGTCTAGATTTAGGTTAGATTCCAGGAAAAAATTCTTTGCTGTGAGGATAGGGAGGCACTGGAACAGGTTGCCAGAGAAGCTGCGGATGCCCCATTCCTGGAAGCGTTCAAGGCCAGGCTGGATGGGTCTCTGAGCAACTTGGTCTAGTGGAAGGTGTCCCTGACCATGGCAGGGGATTTGGTACTAGATCTCTGAGCTTCCTTCCAACTTAAATCATCCTATGAATCTGTGATATATTTTGTGAACTGCTTAGTTTGTGGCTTTGATTTTGTTTTGTTTTGTTTTGTATCTCTTCTGTGGGAATTTAAGCCACTTTCTGTGTGCGTGGATTTTGAAACTGCCTTAAACATCTGTCAAAGACACATCTGGTCTGCATAAAGTGTATAGGAGTGCTCTTATAATCAAATTTTAAGAGAATAGTGGGTTAAGATCTTATGTTTGGTCAGCCATCTGGGAAGAACAGATTCTGGCCTCTTAGTACAACATATAGAAATTTGGAGCTTTTACTGTCTGGATTGTAAGCTTCAGATCTAGCCTTACAGATAATAAAAACTTGAAAACACTAACCCTTCCAGTGCTCCTAGGCTGTTACTTAATTTTTCCTCCCCTTTTTTTTAAAAATTTTTTTAAAATATTTTTTTTCCCTTCAATGCTTTGATTTTTACAATAAAAAGAGATGTTCCCACCCTAAGTAATTGCCACCCTTCTTTTACAGCCTTACAGCTCCATAAGATGAGCTATTGTGCTAAATAATTAGCATGTGCCATTCAGAATGTTATAAGAATTATATCCACCATCAAGCAGGAACTAAACACTGACACAGGACCCTATTTTCCCTGAAGTTGCATTAAACAGAAATTAGGTATTAGCAACAGGTGCATTTAAAATAAGTTATTAATTGTTAAGGGGAAAAAAAAAGAGAGAGAACAGTGTCCTATTCAACCATTAATAGTAAAGCATTTTAAAGTTTGCCATGATTTGAACCATAACCTGTTTGAAAATATCCTTTGTTCATTTGCATACACAAACATTAATCCTGTGCTTGAACACAAAAATGCATTTACATAAAAACTACATTGTGATTTATAATTTATTAAGTAATTGTGGCTGAGATGTTATTGGAAACAAAGAAAACAACTATATTTAAATGCCAGGCTCCAAGGGAATATAATATATAGAAATTTTTTAATAAGGAAGATGAAATATTTTCTTTCTAGTATGTCACTAATTAATACAGATTTTCTTTTTGATATATTTATTTTTAATGGAATTATGCATTTTGAGATGAGCTGTACTACAGTATACTGGAGGCCCTGGAAATTATATTCTCTGCTTAAATACTGGGTAAAAGATATTGCAAAATATAACCTCACATTGCCCAGCTAACTTGCTAGGTCAAACTTAGTAGAAGATTTCTGCAAGATGTACCGGTTGAAGATGGGCACTGAACCATACAGATTGATGTAATTTTGACATTTGGAAACAGGAGTCAGTGCACTGGGGGAAACTAAGGAAAGGTCTCTGATGAAGTCAAGCAGCAGATGAACAGAGAGATTTTACATTTCAGTTTTAGGATGAGATGCCTAAGTACCAGGTTTATGGAACTGGAAATACTGGTAGAGTTTTTCTAAAGAAATTTAGCCCTTTTTGTGTGTCCAGATCCTCTAGCCATTCCTGCCTGTACAGAGCATAGGACTTGGCTAAGGCAGTTTCAGCTGCATCCAGGGATCTCCAGAACATCTTTGCAGCAGAAATACACCTCCAAGTTTCCCTTGGCATTCCAAGCACAAGTTATTACTCTGAGGTGAGGAATGGCTTCAAAATTTCTTGAGGAAAGACCCTAGGCCTTATTTACTTTGAAGTCATTCCTTGTGTTCTTCTCCCTCCTTAGCAGCCTCCAGCCTCAATTTGTATCTAATGCCGGGTTATTCCACAGACTCCCTCTTGCTCCTCCAGTAGGTTTAGCATTTGTTCAATCTGTATTTGAATTGACTGTATTTGCATTGTCCTGCAGGCTGCGAGGCATATGGTCCATTGAGAACACAGGAGGGAGAGTCCTGGAGCCAGCTTTGTGTTCAGAGCCACTTCAAAGCTTTTCAGTTCTGTAGGCAAAATTTAAAGGGATAAGGAATTGTGGTCCCAGTTGGATTTTTCTTTTGCTGGGAGAAGTAACAGTAAGACAGGGAGGAGAACTCTGGACAATCATGCTTGCTGTTTCTGGAAGGAGGGGAAGACGCGTAGTGGGTGGCTGATCTCAGCAGCAGCCTTTTCTCTCCCCCTGCACTATAGAACCTGACTTTTACACAATTTGAGCCAGTCCTCAGAGCTAACTGGCATGGATTTCAGGGATATGGTTAAAGCAAAAAACCCCAAAAAACAAAACAAAACAAAAAAACCCCACCAACCAAACAAGCAGTCACCAGTCACAAGTCACCATCAGTATCTTTTGTGGTCATAACTGTTTCTGGCAGTGAATTGTAAAGATAAGCTTGACCCTGAGGTTGAAATGGTTTTTAGCTGTTTTTTGATCAAAGTATTTAGGGAGTAGCTGAATTCTGGAGAGGTTCTTGTTGAGCATGTGCAAAAAGCAGTTGCTCTAAAGGCTTAGTAAGTGACCAAGAGTGGAAAAATTTCTGCAGTGGAACCATAAGATTCAGCAGTGACCAAAAAAAGCCCCTGCCCTGAATGATTCACTATGTGAAGCAGATGGCAAATAGAGAAAATTTCAACCCAAATGACTGAAGTTTGTCAAGATTTATGACCAGCTTTGTATGATGTCTTACCTTAAGTCATAAATTTCACCTCTGATTGTGGCTAAAGTTGATCTCTGAACTCGATACATTATGCATGTCACAGGCTGTGAACCAGGGTATGATTTGCATCCTCAGCAGCAAACTGCAGGTGCCTAAATTCTGTGGTGGACCAAACACATTATTGTTTAAATTATCCTGCTGAACTATTAAGATAGAAATGACATTTCAATAGTCCTATTTGTTTGGTGAAGTGAATATTACTTTATAATTTTCTTTTGATAACACCTTTCTAGGCCCTCCAGAAAGCTGAAATTTGTTTGATTATTAAAAGTTCATTTTGGGCATATGGTCTGTATAAATTTCTTTGGGGGCTGGGAGGAAACTGTGTAGAAGGCAAATGAAACTACATTATAATTTGTGGTTTGCTGCTCTTACGACATCTCAAACACATGAAATTTCAGATGGATTTATTGATACTTTGAAAAATATGTAAAAATAAATAATCAGCCGTCACTCTCCATATATGTGCTCTGTTTTCTTTAACATTCTTATGTCAGATCCTATAAACTCCAGCAAGACATTCTGTATGCTATGTACAGCTTGGCAGCTCTAATGACACATATTAAGACTTGTGGCAAAAAAATGTTTGGAAGGCCACGATATAACAAATCCTTTGGATTTTTTGAATAAGGTAGTTCAAGGTGGCAAATTCCATGGAAAACGTTTTCCAGAAGGCTGGGCAAGCAGCTGCAGGCCATCCTATTCCTGCTGTGTATAAAACTACATAGTGAAAATATCTTTCAGTAGTAAGGAAGTTAATACAGTAAATCAATTTACTCTGTCTACATGTACAGTTATAATCTTTCATACAAGTATTTTAAATGAATTTTTAATATGGAATTACTCTTTCCTGGTTTTATTTTCCTTCCCCATTCTTTGTCTTTAAGATCCCAAAAGACAGTGTTTATCTCTCTAACAGAAAACTGGGATTCTGACCATAGTTATGCTTGTGTGAAATTTCATAAATAACAGAAACCTCTTCTGGACCATTGGTTGTATGCTTGAA
>WEIT01013919.1:1065-19113 GCA_013389985.1 Dryoscopus gambensis | reverse complement strand
GCTCCGTTCGGCTGGCACAGATGCAGTCTCTCTCTCTGGGAGGGGGGGGGAAAGGGGGGGGGGAGAGAACCATCTCTTCGTCTCTCCACCCTTCCATCCTGCAAAAAGCTGGCTTAGTCCATTCCCTTCCATCTCCTTCCCTCTCTGTCCGAGCTCCGGACTACCTCTCATCCCCAGGCCGAGTGACTTCGAGCCGCATAGCTGCCCCTCCCCCACCCAGGCCCAGGCCCAGGCCCAGGCCTCAGGCTGGGCGGGGGAGATCTGCTCCTTTCACTGGCCGGAACACAAAAGGAAGTGCCTCCATGAATCTCTCCTTTATCTCCCCATGTTCTCAGAGGTGACACATCTCCTTAGTGGCCATACCAGATGTCAATATTCACTTCTAATCCATGATTGGTTTGACTACACCTTCCTTAAAAAACTTCCTTCCTGTCAAACCAGGACACAGGGCAGTTTCATTTCGTCCCTAACCTGTCCCTTCTCCACTGTCCCACCACCCTCTGCCATGGTCCCACAGCCGGTGATCTGATTATGCCAGTGGAAGGTATCAACTGACTACAACCACCTTGATATTAAACCTGCTGATCCAAAGTGCTTCAGTACTTACATTTATTCCCTTGTCCACCCAAATGAATTGTTAAATACAGCATTAGCTGCCTCTTTGGCCTTTGTGAAACTTAAGGAAAATTGGAGGCTTCCAGGCAAGTAAACAGGAAGAACCAGTAGGGTAACAGAGGAGCTACCCACAGAAAACCAGTAACAAGTGCTAAGGGTGCAGCAGAACTCCTGCCCAGGCTCAATTCAATTCAGTAAATGTACTTCCCATTTTATCATTCCTCCCTAAGGAAAAGCTCTTCATTATAATTAAACTACTTTGGAGACTTTAGGACCTATTATTTCAAATAAAAGAAGTTACAAGGTCCTATCACTTCACCGATACTATGACAACATTCTCTGTTGCACTGATAATTTCAGATTAAAACTGGTGAAATAACTTGCATCTTTCCTCTAAGAACTCCCCATTCTGACAGAAAAAAGCAAGAGTGAGGTGTTTAATTTGCTTTATGTCTCACCATAGCAGGAAGCATTACGCCATTCATCCTCTTTTCAAATACAGGAACTAAGGGGTATCAAATGAAACCTAGGAGGTAGCAAGCCAAGGGAAATTCTGATGAAATGTGTAGTTAGGCCATGGAAATAATTCTTCAGAAGTATATAGATGATAAATAGTTAGATGAATATAAAGGGAGACTGCACAATTTAAGGCAGAAAGAACTTTCAGATCTAGTAAATAGAAAGGTAGCCCCTTAAACATAATGGCTGACATTATTCTGAAGAACTGTTTTGACCAGCTTATTCTGACTCTAAATCCATTTACTACTAAAGGCTGGAGTCTAATAAGTTAAAGTACCTCTTTTTTGATCTTGATATCAGAAAAGTGATCCAAAACTGACACTCAACTGAATTCAGGAAGGCAGGATAGCCTTCCAAACTTTATATGTTATATCTAGTATTGGAGCATGAACAAAGTTGAGATCTTATTTTCCTGAGTACAGAAGTAACATGAGAAATTATTGCTGTAAGGGGCCACAGACCACCACAGTTTCTGCTCTTGTGTAGCAGCCCACGTGAACAGTGGCAGAATTCAATGAGCAAAGTGCAAGAAGTTTGTAAATCTTTGATTTCAAATTCTGAAATGGTAAACAACACTGAAGAAACAAGGGATCATAAAAACTATTAATTAAGCACACTTCAAATATTTCTGACTGCTCTTCAGTCTCTCATCAATAGATTGCCTAATTAATCATAAGTATCTTAAATGCTTTGCTATGTTTTTGCATGTTTTGGTTGTCTTGATGTTTCAGGTGAATATTATTTTTATTTTCTCAGCCCAATTTTAAAGAAAAAGAAGTGCTAAAACAACCACATTTTAAACATGACCTTTTAATTTATGAAACATTTGGGAGCCTCTTTCTGAATTCAAAATTAACTTGAGTTGAAGAAGATTCAAAAATGAGAAGGACTATATAGTCAAGCCAGTCATTTTATTGAATATTGAGTTGTATTTCCTTTGGCTGTTAAACCTCTTTCTTGCTTTCTGTATTGCGTCTCGTCTCTGTTCTCGGTTATCTGTACCACAGATACAGAGCAAGTGAACTAGAGCAGAACTCCATCTTTGATAGGAGGCATGGCAAGAATTTATAGGAATGCCTGTATGTATGTGTCTCAAAGCTCAAGTTACAGTGTCTGAAAAGTGCTTTAACATAGCCAGGCCTAATGTCATTAAAAAAATGCTACATTCAAAATACAGCACAGTGTACTTTTATTAAAATGTTGTAACACTGGTTAATTCCAGTAGCCTGTCTCAAACAGAAAGCATAACAAGGTGCCTTAGGGAAAGTAATGAAGAGCTATACAATAATCTGCCTATTGGGGATATTTCTTCTTAACTCTTAAGCCTGAAAGTCATATTGCTTGCAAAATCTTTATTTGATATAATACAAAGTCAAAAAAAGCATGCAAATGTCTAATTCATTTAAAAATTGTATTAAGATCTTGGCCTCAATTCTACTCTGCCTGTGAAAATGAGATTTACACATAGCTTGTGCTTAAAAAATTTGTATTTTAGAAAAGTACATTTTTGTTCTTTATTTTCTTTTAGTTATCCATTCTTTTTATGCCATAAATTTGGGTATGAGAGAGTATTTTATCCTCCCTCTGTGTATCTACGTTATATCATTTCTTCCCTTTAATCCTTTCTAAATTAAAATAATATGTAGAGTCTTTGTATGGAAGTCTTTATTTAGCCTCCCTCCAGAAACCAACCTAGTGGCCTTTCTCATATAAACCAGCCTGCTATTATGAAGTAACTACACCAGCAGACACGAGAAGGGCAACATCATCTTTCTCTCCAAATTGGAGAGCAATGGGCTCAATTGATGCACTGTTAGATGGATAAGAAGCAGTGGGATGGTTGCATCCAGAGAGTGGTGGTCAGTGGCTCAGTCACGATGGACATCAGTGACAAGTGGTGTCCTTCAGGGGTCTGTATTGGGACCACTGTTATTTACTATCTTCGTTATTAACATAAATGAAGGGATCAAGTGCACTCGGCAAATTCACAGACGACAACAAGCAGAGTGGTGCTCTTGACACACCTGAAGGACAGGATCCCATGCAGAGGGACTTGGACAAGCTTGAGAAGTGGGCCCATGGCAGTCTTATGTGGTTTCACAAGACCAGGTGAAAAATGCTGTACCTGGGTCAGGGCAACCATGGTATCAACACAGGCTGGGGTTTGACCAGATGGAGAGCAGCCCTGCTGAGAAGAACTTGGGGGTGCTGGTGGAGGAGAGGCTGAGTGTGAGCTGGCAATGTGTGTTTGCAGCTCAGAAAACCAACAGTATCCCAGGCTGCATCAAAAGAAGAATGGCCAGCAGGTTGAAGGAGGTGATTCTTCCCCTTTGCTGTGGTGACATCCCATCTGGAGTCCTGCATTCAGTTTTTGGGTCACCAGCACAGGAAGGACATTGATTTGTTGGACAGAGTCCAGAGGAGGGATGTCAAGATGATTAGAGGGATGGAGCAATTTCCCTCTGAGGAAAGGCCGAGAGAATTGAAAATATTCAACCTGGGAAAGAGAAGGCTTCAGTGTGACCTAATTGTGGCCT
The DNA here is from genome assembly GCA_013389985.1 of Dryoscopus gambensis. Lineage (NCBI taxonomy): Eukaryota > Metazoa > Chordata > Aves > Passeriformes > Malaconotidae > Dryoscopus > Dryoscopus gambensis. Next base: position 15,442 of record WEIT01013919.1, on the reverse strand, counting down.
TACAGTACCTGAAGGGAGCCTACAAGAAAGATGGAGAGGCTATTTACAAGAGCATGTAGTGACAGACAAGAGGGAATGGATTCAAACTGAGAGTAGGTTTAGATAAGGTATGTAGAAAAAATTATTTATTGTGAGGATGGTAAGACACTGGAACAGGTTGCCCAGAGAAGTGTGGATGCTTCATCCCTAGAAGTGTTCAAGGCCAGGTTGGATGGGGCTCTGAGCAAGATGGTCAAGTGGAAGATGTCCATGCCCACAGCAGAGGGATTGGAACTAAACGGTCTTTGATATCCCTTCCACCCCAAGCCATTCTATGATTCCATTACATACCTACTCTCTTTTCTGAATTACCTTTTTTGACCAGAACTGTCTTATTCCAGCTGAGTTGTTAGAATTGATTTATGTGTAACATAGCACTATTTTCTGACTGTTTAAACACTCTGTTCCACACTCTGTTTGCTTTTCCACTTCCTGCTGAAGTCATTGAACAATCTTTGACAACACCAAGTCTTCGCTGCTCAGTTAGAACGCAGCAACGTGTATGGTTAGCTCAAATTATGCCTCTGAATGAGCCATAACTTTCACTTGTCAACTATGAGGATGTCACTGAGCTAATCACTCAGCTGGCACTGACGTGCCTCTCCATAGTCTTTTCCAGCCACCACTGCTTTGCAATCTTATGAGTTATAAAACTGGTCCTATTTTTTCCTAGTCAGCCACATCTGAGAGAGACAAGGAGAGCACTAAAACATTTGGCTAGTCACAGCTCACCTGCTGTAAAAGGGCTTCAGGAGACAGCTTTGTCAAAATATCTGTGCCACAGAAGAGGTTCCATGGTCTGCGTTCTCCTGTAGAAGAATACTAGTTGACTGAAACTGTTTCATGGAGATTATTCAGTTTCTGCCAATTTGCAGGAACATCCATGTTTTCCAAGTCCACCTGCCAGCTTCTGATATTCATCTGAATATCTTGAGTTTCCAGGCCTCACACTGTACTAGGCAGAAATGAAGACAAGAGCTGAGATACTAAGAGTTGTCTCAAAAGATCTAACTTATCCTATAGTCTAGGTAAAAGCCAAGGATGAGCTTTGGAGAATGCAGAAGCTCTGGGTACGTGCTTTTGAACAAACTCAAGACTCCAAGCCTGGGTGGAAGCCACCACTTTTGCATTCTCCCCGTCTTGTGAATCTGAAATGCATAATTCTGTTGTCAGGCATCCAGATTTTTTTTTTCTTAATATTTTATTCCACATCAGAATGAACTCTATCTTTAAAACCCAAAATCTTTACTGTACATTTCTACTTCACTTCAGTCCATTCATTTTACAAGAAAATTGAACATTTTTTATGAAAAGAGGACTTCTTACATACTTTTATCTTATAATCTTGTCATACAATTTGACAGGACTTAGAAAACTGTGCTCAAATACGTCACTACGCACAACTGCTAAACCTGCATAACTTTTGATGAAAGTTTATATGCTCAGAAAGAGCCTTCCTATTCCTTGTTAGAAATTAATTTCTATATCAAAGAAATACTTTTATTTTGTGGCCTTGATAAAAGGCTGGTACAACTTGAACAAATTAGAAAATTTTTGACAGAAAAATTTCCCATCAGAAAATAAATTTGATTGTGAAAAAGCTACATAGAAAGGCACCGTATCAATAACGAAACTTATTATACCAGTGTACACTTTCAGATTAAATTTCATTTTGGGAATGAAACAACAATTTTTAAGTTCACAGTAAGCTTCCTGTTTCAGAAGCATATTCCTATGTTACAGCAAAGTGTCTTTTTTAAGGTTAATTATATTTTGAATTTTTTATTGCAATTTTATTTTCAATTTTCTGCCTTTGAAGCTTGCCAATTTAAACTTTGCAGAATACTATGCAAAAAAGAAATTTTAGTTTGTTAGAATTCTAGTCAGAGTAGATTTTCAGGTTCTTCAGTACCCGTTTCAAGAAGAGATTGCAGTCACTGCAAGAAATCTTGTCAGTTTCTAAACATCAAAACATTGTACTGCTATTATACGTTTTTACAAGATGTATTGGTTGGGAATCCTCTTACACTGGGAATAAAAATGGATGGAAATACTGATTGCTAAGCTTTCTCTGACTTAGATGAAAAGCCTTCATGCATTTCTGGCAGGCTCTGCAGTAACTGGCAGTTATGACTACTTGGCAAGAGATGGGATTGCAATGCTTTCAAAATAAGGGCAGGATGTGCCCTTCCTCTGGCTAAGCCCTCCTCCAGCAGCAGCCATTTAAAAATTTCTTTTTTTCCAGCTCTGAATTACTTTCGGCAACAGTGGTGCCCAAACTTTCTTCTGCATCACCTGCACAAATTATGCTCTACTGCAGTTAAAAAAAGACAAATGCCCCGGAGACATGCGCACACACACACAGAAGAATAACTTTGAGTTTCCTTTGATTGACACTATTTCACACTGTTCCGCTGCAAGCTCATCTATATTCAAATCCTGTGTGAGCTTTTAGTGTGGCTTTTAAAATCATTCAGCACTTCATGTGAATCGCTTTTTTGGCAGAATCCACAGATAAACATGGCAACAGTATTGAATCTACATCTACCTTGACAATTCACACCTCATTTTTTTAACTTGTACATGTTGAAGGGGTGAATAATAATAGTAACCTGAAAACTAGAGACTTCAGAATGTCCAGAAAAGGTCATCTGGCATACATGATGTTATCTCCAGCTGCAGGACAAAACCTTAACAGTCAAAACACTAAAAGAAAGCCAACTTAGTTCATTAAGAAACTTAGAACAAAATATATTGAAAGTTAGCCCCAAATAATTCATAACAGTATTAACACTTGTGGTGAAAAGACTGTTATGATCATGCCTGACTAGTAAAATTCAAGCCTGGATTAAGCCCCAAGGGTCTACTAAAACTAAAGCTTGAATAGGAAAAAATCGAGTTCATTACTGAAACAGAATGTAATCACCCAATTAGAATCTGTGCAATAAACATTTGTGCAGAAATATACACAGATTTATGTGCACATGAGTTTTTATGAAACAAAATTCTAATCAAAGGACATTAAAATAGTTGCAAGGTTGAGTACTCAAATGTAAGGCAATTCCAGAGGCTGACTTTTCCATAGACCCTCCTGCATATACAATATGATTATGTCTTCGACTGCATGCTGTTTTTTTCTGTATCATATGCACTTTATTTGGGACTCCTGATGGGCAGTACACACCTGAATAAGTAATAATTCAATGTTTTGCTTTCTCTTTGGTGTCCAGCATACGCTCTCGATTCATTACCTACAACATACTATTCACTTCCTGCTCTAAAGACATATTATTAATTTCTCTAAGAGTTATTAATTTTCTCATGCCTATTTTTTTCAGGTGCTTTTTTGCACATATGATTTTTCTAAAAATTCACTGATTTATTTTCACACTAGCCTTTCTTGGCTATTGGCAATTATAGCACAGAGAAATCAAGGTCAAGGCTTCCATTATTTTCTGATGGTCAGGATGAGATACTTAAGACTTGATTTTCGAGGTCTCAGCACATACAGCAGTTCATACATTGAAGCCCATTTTACACACCTGTAAATCTGTATCTTCAGTTAGGAATCTTAAAATGAGGAACATACAATCACATCTAAGAAAAGTCTGCTTTAATCTCTTGTCAGGCATAAGATAGGAACTTGGTGTTAGTGGCATGCTTAGGATACGGTTTCTCGGAGTGAATACCATCTCCTTCTATCCTGAAATGAACCCCATTCTCCTGCATTCCTCTGCCTACTTAGAATATGCTTTCCAACTTTTGCAAAAAGTGATGCAGAAGTCAGTTTAAAAAAATACACTTTGGTTTCTTTACTCAGTACTGATGAACTCCCAGAGTAGGCCTATCCTTCTATTTGCCTGAAGTGTGAACAAGAAAAAACCCTACAAGTGCGTTGGAAGGGGAGGGCACTGAAGTTGCAGAAGCATCGAGAGCCTTGTAATTTCTAAATGTTAAGCTCTGCTTTCATCACTTCAGTTGTATCCTTATTTCTGCAACTGATTTCTCAGTTGTCTAGTTTGATCTTAAAAGCAGAGTGCAAAGCAAAACCCCACTTCCTGATGTTTTACTCAAATTTGTGTTCCAGTATCAGCTATTTGGGGAACTTTTAGATCTTCCAAATAGTTTTTCTACTTAAGGTAGCAGAACAAATGGCAGCGGTAGTGGACAGGTGACTGTTGGTCACCACCAACTGAAACATCAGTCCAGAATCTGCTGTGGATTTTTAGTAACATTTACAGCTACCGGTATGACTGTGTTCAGTAACTCTGTAGGCCATCCCAAGGCACTGACCATCTGGGGAACAGACTCTTCTGCCTGATCTTCACAGGCCTGATCTTTCCTCTCTTCTTTTTACACTCAGTTCTTCTCCAGCTCCTGAAAAAGCTGTCAGCCCACAGCTTGGACAGGTGCACTGTTCACTGGGTTAAGAACTGGCTGGAGAGCCAGGCCCAGAGAGAGGTGGGGAATGGTGCTACATCCACTTGGTGTCTGCTCAGTACTGGTGTCACCAGTGTTTGGCCAGTGCTGTTCAGTATCTTTACTGATAGTCTGCATGAGGGGATTGAGTGTAGCCTTGGTAAACTTGAAGATGACACCAAGCTGGGTGAGAGTGTTGCTCTGCTGGAGGGTAGGAGAGCTCTGCAGAGGGACCTGGATAGGCTGGATCCATGGGCTTAGACCAACAGCATGAGGTTCAACAAGACCAAGTGATGGGTTCTGCACTTTGGCCACAATAACCCCCTTCAGTGCTACTGCCTGGGTGCAGAGTGGTTGGAAAGCAGCCCAGAGGAAAAAGACCTGGGGATGCTGGTTGACAGCAGCTGAATTCTCTACAACTACCTGCAAGGAGACTGTAGACAGGTAGGGGTCAAGTTCAATTAACTTCTTATGAGATTTTCTTTGAGGCAAAGTCTAATATGTAAAATTTAAACCTGAATAGGATATGTATGCAGAATAACTAGCCATCAGATCTTCTAATGCAAAGTGCCAGGCATCTAATGGTAAATGCTTACTGGTCATGAATATAATACAGTAAAAACTGATTGTGTTAAAAACAACTCAGAGATGTACATTTGGATTTGGGCACACCTAGCAAGTGTTACAATCTGGAAGTTCAAGCTAAATTTTGCAACTACATCTAAAATTTAGTGATATGCATCACATGGGCTTTGTGTTGTTCAAGAACTTGTTACAATATTAAGGATTTTCTAGGGTGAGCTGAAATATTTCTTATCAATAGCAAAGATGCACAGGTAACCCTGTTGTTAAAAGATTCCATGAGTGGAGAGAAGCCATACAAATATTTAGGGAATAAAGCACATTACAGTAAATGACTTTCTACAGTACATTTATTAATTTATACTGTTGAGATCAAACTCCTGTGCTTCAGTTCCACTGTATCACACCTTACATTAAAAAAATAATAAATCTCTACTTGAGCCACAAGACACTATACCGAAAATATATTTCTACTGCTTACAAGGAACATATCCCTTAGACATTAGAAAAGAAATAGGACATGAATTTCTCATGACCTCTAACACAATATGCCAATAACTGCCATTCCTCTAAAAAAAGTTACAACTGAGTTTATCATAAGTCTAAATTAATCCTTCCGAAAAGTACATTATTCTTTCAGTGGTAAATTATATTTAGGAGCTAAGTAAATTTTTGTACGAAATTTGAAGTGACTTGAAGAGGTTTCTGAAATATTATTTTACTTTACTGCAAAGTAGGTAGAGAATAAGAGTAAACAGAATAAATTTAAAAGGCAGGTTAACTGCATTTCACAGAATTCACAGAATGTATGGGTTGGAAGAGACCTGCAAGATCATCGAGTCCAACCCGTGCCCTAACACCTCAACTAGATCATGGCATCGAGTGCCACATCCAGTCTTTTTTTAAACACATCCAGGGACGGTGATTCCACCACCTCCCCAGGCAGTCCATTACAATACTTTAACACCCTTTCTGTAAAAAACTTTTTCCTATCTGCCTATACAAAATGTAATTAAGAAACCAAATTATGTTAAAAAGCATTTATTATAAAATTAAGTATAACAAATAGGGTTACCAGTTCTAGAATGTGTTAAACACTAGAGATCTGAACTTGTGTTTGGCAATAATTAAAATCATTCTTTCCTTTCATCTGCTCAGGGAATTGGTTGTGTCACCATCCCTGCAGGTATTTAAAAGATGTTTAGATGTGGCACTTGGGGACATGGTTTAGTGATGGAGTTGTCAGTGCTGGGTTAACAGTTGAACTTGATGATCTTACAGGTCTTTTCTAACCTAAATGATGCTATGATCTCCAAAGATAATATGTTAAGTTCACAAACTCAAACAATCCATATGAGGTACAGGTCACCAAAGTGGTTAGCTAGTACACATCCACGAGAATGCTCTACTGGAACAAAGTAAACCAAAAGGTTGCCATCTTCTACCATTCTCTCTGAGAAATGTGCACACTGTCAATATTTCAGTTATTTGCTAACATAAAGGGTTTGAGACAGCATATGCTTTGCTTAGCCCTTCCTGATCTCTTACTTTTTATTCCAGCACCCTTCTCTGGGACCCTAACTTTGAAATCCCAGTCAGCCTCTCACTGCCATTCCCGGTGGGAAAACTTAGTCCCCCTAATCTGAATTCTTTATTTCAAAAGAGGTTTATAACCTCTTTTTATAACAATCTGGTATATCCTGCAATATCCTACTAAAGTTGTATGCAGTCTGAAAGTTTGCAGAGAACACTAAGGGACACAAATCCCAATGTTTCAGTTCCTGTGCCCCTAGCAGTCCTGCACATGGTGAGAGCTGCAGTTGTAGGGAGTGTACAGCTGTTGCAGATTTTTGTGAGGGTGCTCTCAAAACCTTTCAAAATGCCAAACAATCTGACATACACAAATTCATGTTTCTGAAGACTTGAGTGTTTGTTCCTCTAGTCTTGGCCCAAAACCTGAATAGCTGCTTCTCAATCTTCTTTCCTCCTCTCATGGCCTCTATCTTCACATAGACAGCAGGCATCAATCTCTCTCTCCTTGCCCCTTTTTTTCTCTTGTCTCCATGTCTACTGCGTTGGAGAATTGAGGAGTTACCCAGAATAGATCATGGTATGGGAAGTAATAAAAGCATAAAGGAGACAAGGTTCCTGATCTTTCCATTCAAGTCAGGCCACCAGGTTCTCCAGCTTTGCATAGTAATAAAATTAATTATGTAGAAGTCTTAACAGTTCTTAAGTATCAGCTTTCTAAATCTTTCTTTGAAGTTTGTGTCTGCAGTGTTAGGTCACTATGACAAAGGTACTTTGGGAAGAAGTACATTTAAAACCTGTTTTTCTGAAGATACATTACATATACAAGGGTAGATATATCTTATACTCCCACCCGTACATTCACACGTGCAGAATTTTTCCGTCTCTTACTCAGGCTTTGAACTCAGCTGTTCTTTTGTACTAACTCACCTCTTAGGGGGAAGGAATCAGAATCACAAGGCTAAAAATTAATCCTAAACAAACCAGTTATTCATCATAAACTGCATACGCTTATGTAGTCTGATCACTTGTTTATCTCAGATCAAAAGTCTCCAATAGACTTTAAACACTGATCCTCCACATAACACCAGGATGAGCAAACCCAGCAGCTTCAGATGTTTTATTATAATGTGAGATGTGTATCTCATTAATAAAATCTTGTGAAGCTTCTCAAGGCATTTCTGTGTTGGCACTTCCAATGGCAAGGAAAGCAATAATTCCCAGTCTGTGCTTCTTAAAAGCAGTTAAAGGTCATGAATAAATTATTGAGAACTTCAGCATGGAAAGAAAATGGACTGGTGCTAGAATGAAAACATAAAGATTTATTATAATTAAATCCTCCTCACGCAAAAACATTTCTTTACAATATTTAACATTTTAATACCAAGGAGGCCAAGGTTATAATGCCGTAGCAAAAGATGATCTTTACTTGTTTCTGTGAACAATAAATAAGCAGACAAAATGCAAAACACCACTCTTTATATTAGCCTATATTAGGCATTTTCTTAGTGCAGCTTTCTCTTATGCCTTCAAATTCTTTGTATCCCCATACCTCTGCATAGAAAGCGCTTACTAAAATGTCTAAAATCAAGCTATCTTCATTAGGTGGGAAGTAAAAGGGCAAAATGATAATGCTAAGTAAATAAAAAAAAAATTCTCCCAAATGACTCCACACTCATTATTAATGGTATTTAAAAGATGACTTCAGGTAGCCATTTTTACTTGAATTACTGTAATTTATTTTGTTCCAGAAAGAGAGTGTAGCTTTCATCATGGAACCTCCCTGAAACCCTCCAGCTACTATTCAGTGTCTTTCCCCAAGTTACCATTCAGCATCTTCATTTCTACTCTTTGCCTCTGCAGACATCAATCCTAGGGAGCTTCAGCAATTAAAAAGATTGAGCATGAAAGCTCTAGAATTTGTGAGGCTTTTTGTCACAGCTTTTTGACAAGCTACATCTTCCTTACAAAGCAAAAATTGTATCTGGTGTAGTAACACTACACTCTGTTTTGTGTTTCTATGATAATATTTTTTACAATTTCTTTCTCTTACAACTTAACGTAGGCCTATGAAAATCTCAAACCATCTGGAGACTGACAACTCCTAATTTCAGTCAGACATTACAATTCTAAAGGAAGACAAAAGATATTTGGCTGCTATAATTAAACAAAAGGAAAAGAATAAAAAGGTGTAACAGCAGAGAATGAACTGAGTAGAGAAAAGATGAGATTCTCACCACAACAAGAAAAGCCAGCCTGACTCTTTGAGTTTCAATGCTGAACAGGCTGCCCTTACCTTCCATCTGCCGTCCACATTCATAAATGCTTCTCAAGGCAGGTAATGAAAGCCATGATTAGATTAATCAAACCAACCAGATTAAAATCAGATATTAAGTGTCACATTAGTTCAGACTTTTTCCTCGTTCTGAAGTCCTCTTGGGTGTCTCTAAGGAAGCCAAGAATCTGTCTAACTGTGCTGTGGAGAAACAACTAATAAGATGCAAGGAGACAGTATTTTGTTGCTTCATTCACCTTGAGTGCTATGCAAAGTATACAGCTGTGGTCAGAAACTGGCCTAGGACCCCACTCATGCCAGATCCTTTCCAGACTGCTGAAGCCAGGCTCCCTGTTGCTCCTCCCTTTCTTGTCCTTTGCCCCTTGCAGTCCCAGCTGCGTGGTTACCAATTCCAGACAGGGGTGGACCCCACTCCTGTCCTGCCCACAACTTCATGGCCACCTGGAGAGCTGGGGCAAGAATTCAAGCCTGTGAGGGCTGAAGAAAGCTGAGGTCTTCCAACTGAGACAGAAACCTCCGTTATCTCACCCAATGTGACTGTGGCTTTCATGCTTTTCTGCCAAACTGCACTTAATCTGGGGTAGGAATAGTAGGGCTATAGACAAGCAAGGATGCATTTTTGACTATGACTTGTGGGCGGTTATGAATTCATACTAAGTTCTTTCTGGAACTTCCACCTCACAATTTTAAATCTCATGCATATTGGCTTGAATGGGAAATGGACCTTGTCCCAAAATATGAAGTATATTTACAGGTCTAAAATGAGGAACATGCAGTAATACCCTACCTCACTGGCAAAAAAAGTAAAAAAAAAAAAAAAAATTAAAGAAAGAATGTGTTTTTATACTTGATATTTCTCTGTTCCCTTTTTTTCAGCATTATATTGTTATAGAAATCTATATGTGAAAAAACAGTCTTTGAGAAGCATTTGAAAAATGGTTAACACAGTTCTGTCTTAGGTCTTCTTTTAGAACCTAAAGCAAACCTGTATTAACAAAACCCAGCTCCAAACATGCCCAGGTAACATAAAGACATGAATTAAAGGACCACCACATGATATCTGCTGCTTAACCAAAATCCCAATATATAGGTCAGCAGTGTTGGCACCACCAGCACCTACACTGCAGTAAACCGCTGTGCTGTGCCAGTGCTAAAAGCACTTCTTATTGATTGTTTCTTCGAAGAAAAGGATGTGAAAGTAGTAAGACAAATTTAGGCAACAGAAAGCTGAAAGAGATAGTCTGACAAAAAGAAAAAAAAGCAACTAACAGTGGAACACCAACAAAGTGAAAATGCCAAGTGCATAATACATCACCAGTCTGGGGATAAACAAGGAGGCTTTCCAGTATTTTTTAAAGTTTTCAGGTGACCACAACTAATTGCCAAAAAAAGAAGTCCTAAATCTTCTATGAAGCAAATACAGTAATACACACAAACAGTGTGTGCCCCATTTTCCCCTTGCTTGCATTCTTACTGCTCCTGCTGATTTCTGTGAGAGATTAGTATATGTATGTGAGAATATTTGGTCTGTGCTGCTCATAAAAGAAGACAGGATGACAGAATTGCTGAACTGAGACCTAGTATGGCCTGTTAATTTGATTCTAAATCCAGTGTGAATAAAGCACTTGAATTGCTGAAGCTTCACCTAGACACATCAACCTTTGCTTTTCCCTCCTCCCCCCAAGCAGGGATGTGGATGTTGTTATATGTGTTAGTGTTAGAGAGTCCTACAGCATTAAAAAGCTAATTTTGTGTTAGCAAATGGTGCTGGATTTACAGCTCTGGAGGATAAAATGCTTTAAAATGGGTAAATAATTTGACGTTTATACAGTGACTTTCGTCCTGAAGATTTGCTACAATGTGCTTATCAAACTGTACACATTTGGTGGCACTGAAATTCAGCCAATTTGGTGTGCAGCCCAGAGCACAACAAAGCAAGATGAGAAGGAAGGTATTTAACTAGGTACACCAGGGAAAACCTACTCTCAAAACCGTTTTTTTTAGAAATGTAGTGTCCATATTGACCAAAAGGAACTGTGGATTTCAAAATTTCAACCCCAGGGCTGTCAAAAAGATGACTACAAAACAGGTTAGCATTTTCCCTCTCTCATTCAGACAGATACAACCATCTAAATACAATGACACTGTTTTCTAACTTTAGGTGTGGACCATTAAGACCTCAGTTTACACTAAGATGGTGTGCAAACTGGAGAACAGCCTTTACATGCCTTGTTGCTGCCAATCAGCTCACGTTTGTTCACCAGTATAAAATATCTCAAATTTTAAATTGATATTTCTAGTAGGCACAGGTCATTTCTGTTCTGTATCTCACTTGATACGCAATTTCTCAGCCAAGACTACAAACAAAAATGATGGAAAACGAGAATGAGTTTTGTAACACTAGTCCTGAACTAGCAAAATTCGAAAGATCAAATAACCTAATGTCATACTAATACAAAAGATCAACTTAATTTGACTTACTCTGAACCTGTTGAGATCCCTCCAAAGTTTGGAATAGTCTGTACTTGCACAGGAAGGTGAATGTACACACATGCACATACAAACACACATATTTAAAATGCTTGCTTAGATTTTCTAGAAAGCATGAACATACAGATAACTCAAAGTAGGAGTAAGTCATGGACTGCTGCAAATGTGATAAGAACAATGCATAATCTAACAGGAGCAGGCTACAGTCTGTCAGAATGATCCCAGATAAAGAATACAGAAACTAGGAGTGAAATTATTTAGATGGTTGTTTAGCATGTGTAGGACCTAGGATTGAATGATTCCTGCTCCTAGACAGCTTTCATGCTGGCTTTTTTTTTTTTTTAATTAATTTGGACAACTGAATGAACTTCTTGGTATTAAACCCATGCTTTCAAAATGGAAACTATAACTGCAGTGGTTTGCATTAGCATTTATCTAGGGTTTTTGCTCAAAAACTGAACTATAGAAGTGATAAATGTTAAAGAAGGAAAGAGTTTGGGTTTGAAGTAGAGGGGCTCATGACCATTTTTGGCAACATTCACTTGAAGAAAGTCTCCTAGTCCACATAGCTCTGATTTGCTTTTGAAATATCCCACCTTTTGTTTCACTCCATTTGAATCTCTGTGATAATTATATGAAAGTTTCTCTATTTCTGCTCATGGAGAAATCACAAAGCAGACCACTGAGTAAGGTCACACACTTTTTTTCCCTCAGTCTTCCTTCCATGACCAATAGATACTTAAGTGGGACCAAGAATGCCAATCTAAATAAGATGACTTGACACTGCCAAATGCACACAGAGCAAAGATTTGACATACGAAACACTAGTCACAACCTCTACTGAGAGGAATTTGTTTGGGAGTGGGGGGGGCATGTAGGATTTATTCATGACCTTTCCCAGCATCTGAAAGCAAACCTCTGCAGGTGTCAGTTCTTTAACATCTTGGATAATGATGAGAGAAATCATCTAGGAATAGAGCCTTAGACTATCAAAGGTTATTTATAGCAATTTGATTAACCAGGGAGGCTTCAGAGACACTACGCTACCTCCCTCCAATAAACCTCCCAGTCATTCATTAAAATTAATACACATTAAAAAATCCATTTAAATTACAAGGTTGTATTTGAGATATTAAGAATGAATCCAATGACATATTTTACAAGTAAAAGATATTAATGTGGCTTTCAAGAGCTCAAGCAAGATAGTAGCTATCTAACATTACCAAGAATATTCTGTTTTTATTTGCAAACTTATTTATGTTTTACAAGCGAAAGTGTCATTACTTGGCAGCTGACTATTTGACGTTCACACAAAATATGCTCAGCTTGAAAATTTTCTTAGCTCCTTGAAAACAGTGAGGTCCAGCCATACTCGTCTCCAGAAGTATGTTGTCCTAATGCAAAAGCACACACAAACAGGTTATCAAGTCTACTCATCACTAATGTAGCTGTTGATGAAACCATCTGTGATCACAATACACTCAAGAAATCTTCTGATGGAGCCTAGTTATAAGTGAAAAACACTCAAACTGAATTCTGCTTGGAAGCTTCAGCACATACATCCTGCGGAATGCATCATCACCAGCATTTTCAGACTGCCACAGCAAGAGAGGATTTTCAAGGGAAAATCAGTATGTCAGCTGCTGACCTCTGAAAAAACTTGGTCATCAGTGTCACCATGGGCCATACTTTTGATAAATTGAAAAGAGGAATTTAACTTTTTCAGTCTCTGTGATCCACAAATGGACACTGAGAGCCTATAAATGAAACTGAACTCTTTTGAAGAGTCATTTGAAAATGCATCATTTCAATTGGCAATGAAAATAATCTTCTTTCGTCCAGAGCAGAGTCAAGAACAGAAAATATTTTCACAAATACTTGTTTGAATCTTGAAGTACACTAAACTCCACTGTATCCTTTTGCTTCTCCCAAATATTTAGGACTACCAGCATGACCAGGAAGGATCCTCATAACCTGGGATTCTTTTTTTCAATCATACACTGTGTGATTGGAGAGTTGCATCAAGCACTCCAAAAATTATCAGTCAACCAGATATATAAAATAGAGAGCACATGATTTCAGCTCTTAGAGTTATCTGGTCAGTGTATAGATCACTTGATTAGGGTCTTTGATCTCCAGATTTCAGGACTGGACAGAATTGGTCATGTCAGAGGCTGTCTCCAAAGTCCAATTTTCAATAGCATCATGAGGACAGCACACTTGCAGGCACACTAGATGCAATCATGGCACTGGCAATGCCTTTGTTCTCTTCTTTACCTCTGGGGCACACTAGTTGGAGGTTTTTGTTTGTTTGTTTTGGTGGTGGGTTTTGCTTGATTTGGTTTTGGTTTCATTTTTGCTTTAATTTTGATCTTCAATCCCTTAAGTGTTGAATTTGATGTAAGATACTGGAAAACGCTTCGTGGCCAGTTTTGTACGGGGCAGATGTTTTGTACACCACCATGATCCCTGTACCTGCTTGATGCCTGTCTGCTGTTCCAGAATACTGAACATAAAGACCTACCTAGTGATCTCCTATGGCCTTATGTTCCTAACAATTTTCATATTAATTTTATAACTATTGTTCAAATGCATTTTTAAATGTTAACATTTCTTCCATGAACACCACAGCCTATGAAATATAATTCTATTCTAATGGTATTGTTCTGATTAGTAGGTTTAAAAGGAGGAGGCAATTTTTTTCATCCATTTGAAATAAGTGTGCTTGTTCAAGCAGCCAGTTTGTGGCAAACAAAACTTGCCTACTTGGGAATCGAACATTGTATTCAGTTTAGACATAGATTTTTGAGAATAATGTTGATCATTTTAAAAGTGCATTTTGAAAATGTTCCCTTTATTACATGTAAACTATCCACAATCTCAATGAATTCATTTGGATTAAAAATGCATTTAAAATTTGTAAATAGTTTCAGTCAGGTTGTATTTATTCTTCAAAAGAAACAAAGTTTTCAGTAGAAACAAAGTGCTCCAATACAGCACTCTTCATGTTTTCATATGTGG
>WEIT01013918.1:244-15601 GCA_013389985.1 Dryoscopus gambensis | reverse complement strand
TTGAAGAGAAGTGGGCTGAGGATAGAGCCACTAGTGACCAGTTGCCAGCCTGATGTTGCCCCATTCTTTATGATCCTCTATGCCCAGTCTATGAGCCAGTTGCTCACCCATCCCCTAACCTAGTTGCTCAGCTGTGTGCTGGACATTTTGTCCAGAAGGAAACTGTGAGAGGCAGTGTCAAAAGCTTTGCTGATTACAAAAGCTTTGCTCTGTCAGTTAGGTGGGTTGAATGCAGTCGTTTACTGAACAAGATGGCTGCTTTCTCCCACAAGAACCTTTGTACAAATGCCACAAAATCCTGCAGTGCTGTTCTTATTGCCATGAGCTATATATTGAGAAGCAAACACTTGTTGGTTTGTTCCACCTAAGTTTTGAAGAGGATAGAAAATGGAGAATCTTAGAAAACATAGCTGGAGGAGCCCTCAGTATCTCTGTAGCCCATCTCCCTATTCTCTGGCAAGATCACCTGTAGCAATGGGTTTCCTGACAAAAGCTTGTCTAACCCATTGTCTGAAGCCATAGAATATTTTACAGCTGTCAAATCTGGCTCCTAAATGATCACCCAACTTGTCTGCTTCTGTGGAAATAGAAATGCCATTTTAGTACGTGTCAAGGAGTATCTTGACTCTACAGGAGTGAAGATGTAGTTCTACAGGTAATCCAGCTATATCTCTGTTGTTTCAGCAGCAGAAGCGGTGTGTGATATCCATTTGATCGCTCACAACAGGGCACATGTTGTTCAATATTGAGTAGGACACCGTTGGCGCTGTTTCCTTTTTTAGTGAGTAAATTATTTTGGTTGATCATGTAGAGCAAAGAATGGAGCCAGCTCAGCTGCTGGCTCCAAAGCTTATAGCTCTGACAGTCATTCCTTGTTTCTTGCACCTGGAAGCCTCTGAAGTTCACTCTGCCCACTGTGTGAACTGGCTGTATGCAAGTGAACTAGAATTTGAAAATAATAAATCTTCATTAATGCAGTGCCATGCTGAAGCTTTTTTCTAAAGGATTTTCTTTGAAGTGACTAAAGTTCACTGAAAAAAGAATCGATAAACTATTTTTAGAAAAGATATGTGAGTCAAGTTATTTTATAGGAATGCTATGTAATACATTGCTTATAACTTGCACTCAAAGAATGATTGGATTAACAAAACAATCTGTCATGCAACTAACAACAGCTAATAATATACATGACACTGACTCATTGTAAAAGAGTCACTGTCTTTTCCCTTGCTTTTCATTTCTTTTATTGCATTTATTGGAAATCCAGCTCCTAACACAGGTGAGTTAATGCATAAATCCACTATGGAAATATTCGCTACTTAGGTTCCTGGTTGGAGTGCTTGGGGTACATTTATGCTGTAAATGACAAGAGAAATTCCGCAAGAAGTATATTAAGGTCTTAAGCTTTCTTAAGACTGCTTATCCCACTTGTTGCTGTAGGCAAGATTCTCTCTCCTTTTAAAATGTGTTCAGTGGATCTTCTCCAAGGTCTGCAGACTGTAATGACCTTATAGGAGTCTTTGTAGCTTGTCATTTTGGCAATTTCTAGTGTGAAGAGTTAGGACATAGGCTAACCTGCTGTAGATTTGGAGGTTATATAAAGTTTTGTAAGTTTATTTTGAGCTCCGCAGTGACAGCTTAAAAAAAACAAAACAAAAAAACCCCTCCCCCCCCTCAAAGTCAGGAGTTGCTAGCCCACTGAGTGTGATTTAAAGACATGCTTACAAAACCAGATAGCCTTCCTGTCATTGTGATGCTGAAAGCCTGGATCTTTTAGACCTTTCTTTGCAGCAACGGATAGGTTATACAGCTATTTTTTAACCTCTTAACCTTCTGAGTTGGAACATAAAACTGCTATGAAATCCTCAGCTATGAAAGTGGCCATAAGTAAGCCCATTTCTGCTGCTTTAATACAGGTTCTGTATGTTAATTCTCTGGTAATGTAATCAAGAAAGTGCTGGCATTCAAAAACAGCAAGTATCTAGTTCTCACTTCACCCCCTGACCATAATGAATGTAAAATGCTGGTAGTACTAGATTGAAATGAAAAACTCCTTCATCTTGGCATGCAATAAATTTGCAATCACATTTTGATTTTCAGAGTGCTGCTTGATTGGGGGTTACTGCATGGGTAGATTGACCTCTCTTGCAGGAGCAGTTGTTATTGTACTAACTGTGTGAAAAACAAATTTCAAATAGATGGCCTGTTGCATGCTTCTTGCAATTCATGTTATCTATCATCCCTTTGGTGTCTCAGTAGTAATACCCGCTCTGAACTCTTCAGGCTTTTTCCTTCTTTTCACATCTTGCAGGGAGGAGGATGAATTTTATTATCAACTGAAAGATCATCTTCCTTTTGTTTCCTTTATTATCTTCAAATATGACATCCCCAATTGACTTGGTTAATTTAAAAATTAATATTTTGTGCTTTTCAAAGCAAAATGAAGCTGTTGTCATATTTCCAAGCTACTTGAGAAATAACTGATGCTGTATGCATTGTATGCAAATCCACTTCTGTTCAGGTTAGATTTATATCCATTTCCCTGATTTTAACATATCAACTACATTCAGTTCCTAGTGTTGGTTTTGTAGTGAGAATATTGCTTGGGCTGTATTTTCTAGGACCATCTAAACAATAGTAATGTGAGCTTGTATATTTTAACATTTGCCTGAAATCAGATTATGAGCCGAATTCTAAGCTCATTCTGGTTTATTAAGTAAAATTAAACAAAGGTAAATGTGCTCGGCCTGCTCAGATACTTTTCTTCTTTTCTCTTCATGCTCGCTGCTAGATGACCAAACAAAAGGGGAAAAAAAGAACAGCAAGCTCAGGCCCATCTTTTGGCTCCACCTAGAAATTTCATGTCAGATTTTTGAATTTGCCAAAAAGGTGAGCTTGTTAGACTTTGAAAGCCAGGTAATGTATGTTTAAGGTTATAAGTGATGATTCTGGTTTTAGAGCAAGTTTGTGTAATGCAAAATGATTTTAATGAGCTTAAGATAAACAGTAAACTGGGAGGGGAAAGAGGAGCTTTCAGTGTCCTACTTGTCTTGCAATAGGTAGGTTTTATCAAACTGACCTTTAAAATGTTCTCCTAAAGCAGGGAAACATTTCACAAAATAACCACTATTGGAGAGAAGTCCTGTCTGGAATCATGGAAAGTTGGGGTTTGATTTGTGATGATAGAAATTAAAGTCAGTTTTTTGTTTTATATCTTTTCTAATGTCAAAATAGTGGGAAATGGCTGTGAACTCCCTAATTAATGGATGAAAACCATATAGCCCTCTCTCGCACACTGCAATCTTTGGATCACATTTCCTGCGATATCAGCAATTACTGTTGGGATATAGTGCTAGGCAGTGCCTGTCTTGGTAGCAGATAAGCACTGTTTAGGAGTATTTAGCTGTCCGTATTGAAAGCTCTCTAAAACTCTATTTGTTCTGATTGTTTTGTGAAGTATGAAGTCACGTCTAGTAATGTTTGATCTTTCTGGGACTTTAATGTATTTCTGGAATTATCTGGGAGTCTTTAATTATGGGCACCTGATATTTATTTTCATTTAGGACATCTAGTGCTAAAACACCTTGAACCAGTGGTCTACAAGTCTTTTCTGTAGCAGGTCTGTTGCAGTCATTGAATACCATGTTCTGCTGTATTCCACATTTCTTGGGACAGAGGGATCAGAAGTTGCTGGATCTGAGCCCCTGAGTGGCATAACAGTGTGGAGGCCAGTGGGCCTACCAATCAAGAGACCTTGGAGACCCCCTGGAGGAAAAGCTCTGAGCTTGTTACCTCCCAGTTGTGGAGGCGAAAGAAGCCTCTCCCAGGATGCTTTGTTTAATTATGTTAATGTACCCCAGTTCTCTTTCCCTGATTGGCCTGTTGGTCACCCTGCCCCTTTCTACCCTATATGTCCCCGATCCAGAAAGTTCTCCCTTCCCCGTTCTCCCATTGGCCCTTGTGCCTATGCCATGCCCTCAGTGTCTCCCTATTGGCTCCCATACCCTACCCCTGCCTATGTACTGCTCCTATGTCCTCAGACCATTGGACCCTGGTGCTCTCTCCACCTCTGCCTTCCCCATAGAAAACCCTGGACCCTCCCCAGTTCTGGGTCTTCGTCCCTGGAGCCCTTCACATGTGTGGCTGCAATAAACCCCTGTGGAACCTCACATGAAGACCCTTCCCAGACTCTTTTGTTGTCAGCTTGCATTTGGACTAATCCATGTGTTTGTGTGTGCATGTGCAGTGGCCTCGCCAAAGCGGCTTCTTAGGAGACACTTTTGGGAAGGTCATGGCACTTCACCACCAACACCTGCTGCGACATAACAGGTTTGTCTTAGTAGAGATAGCTCAACAAACTGTGTCTGGAGTACTGTGGTTGTACCAGTCCTCCTGTCTGCTCTACTGCCTTGTGGCAGAGGCTATTCCAAGACTGTAAATAGGGGAATAAAGGTGCTGACTTTTGAGGCTTGTGTGGAGTGCAGCTAGAAGTGAAATGAGGTCTCTGAATCCAATGCCAAGAGCAGCTACGGACAGATCAGAAAACTGACTCCCATAAATTTGTCTCTTTCCTATTACAGGAAGCACTGAGAGCAAATTGTCAATTTATGGCGCCTAACATACTGATATCAGCATTAAATAGAACAGTCGCTTTTTCTCAGTAGTCTTGAAGGCTTTGAGAGATGCCTGTTGCAATTTTGGTGGGTAAATATCAGTGCTGTTCTATGGTAAACTGTTGATTTTTTGTGTGTTTCCATGAGTAGTGACTACACAAAAACCTTTATATTCTGCCAGTTAGTTAATGCTACAGAAAATATGAATCCCTCATCAGCTTCCCACACACAGAGCAGTTGCCCATTTCCCCCAAATACTAGTGCTGTTACTCAATTTGTTCAGATACCAAAATATATTCCGTGAGTAGCAAAGTGAATTCCAATTAGGGGAATATTTGGGTGACAAGTTCTATGTTAAAAGTTTTCAAAGGATATGGGAAATGTTAGCTCACAGACTACTAGTCGATGTTAGTGTGTTAGAAGAATTAAAAAACCCAAACAGTGGAATGTGCCAAAGGGGAAACATCTACCACTGAAGAGGATTTCAGTTATAGTAAGATTTTATTGCTGATCTGCTCAAATCTGTGGTAACGTGGAACTTGCAATAGTTGAGATGTCCACTAACAAAATACGGAAATGAGATAACAAGCATTAATATTGGTGCAACAAATACACCCCTTGATATTTTATAGTAGATAATTAAAAAGAAACCAAACCAACCCCAAAATGCCTAAGCCTCTTAAAGGAATTTGCCAACTTGCTGACCAGGACTTAAAATTGTAAATCTGTAGTGTGAATGCTTCTGCACTGGGTCCCTTGTTGTTGGACCTTTAGGTATGAGGTGGGTGAGTACTGTCATTGCTGTCATCTGTAGCTCTGTTTATTCAGTCAGAGGTGCACTGCTGTCGTTCAAAGTCTATTTTATTTGGGTCAGTTGATGATGAAAAGTTGCTTCTCATATTGGATGATGTGTAGATTGGCCAGAGAAAAAGCACTGTGTAGAGAAGTTCAAATATTTCTTTCTCCATATGCTGTGTAGATCTCTTATTACTAAAATCCAGGAAGGAAGTTTTGGGGGGAGCATTGGGGGTGCTGGTGGATGAGAGGCTGGACAGGAGCCAGCCATGTGCATTCACAGTCCAGAAAGCCAACTGCGCGTGGGCTGCATCAAAAGCAGCGTGGCCAGGGAGGGGATTCTGTCCCTCTGCTTTGGTTAGACCCCACTTGCAGTCCTGTATCCAGCTCTGGGGTCCCCAGCACATTAAGGACACTGACCTTTTGGAGCAAGTCCAGAGGAGGCCACCAAGATGATCAGAGGGATGAAGCACCTCTTCTATGAGGAAAGGCTGAGAGAATTTGTTTTATTCAGCCTGGAAAAGAGAAGGCTTTGGGGTGACCTAATTGTGGCCTTCCAGTACTTGGAAGGAAGGCTACAAGAAAGACAAGAGGGATTTTACACAAGAGCATGTAGTGACAGGACAAGGGGGAATGGATTCAAAGTGGAAGAGAGGAGGTCTAAATGAGATATTAGGAAGAAACTCTGTACTGTGAGGATGGTGAGGGACTGGAGCATGTTGCCCAGGGAAGTTGTGGATGCCCCATCCCTGGAAGTGTTCAAGACCAGGCTGGATGGAGCTTTGAACAACCTGGTGTAGTGGGAGGTGTCCCTGTCCACAGCAGAGAGGCTGTAACTACATTATCTTTAAGGTCCTTTCCAAACCAAGCCATTCTGTGTTTCTGAGAAGATAATCCACTGTGGCATGGCTTTGTACAGATTTAAATCCTTGCTTTAAACATAGTCAACCTGACAGTATTCCTGTGGAGACCCAGAGCAATATGCTGCTTTGACTCAAGTTACGAGAGCCTGAGGACTGGCTTCATGTGTTTTCTTGAAGTCAGGCAGCGTGAGAATTCAGCCTTCATACTGAAATGCCCTAACAAATGGTCTCCCATCAAAGCTGCTGAATGCTTATGCTCCAGAGTAATCAACAGAGCTAGTTCATGAGTGATAGACAAATGAAAAGTTTATGTACTCCCAAATATTTTTCATAACTCAGGAAAATGGACAATAATCTAGTTTAGGGACTTCTGTACACAAAATACAGGTGATAACATCAGGGAATTGGACACTGCAACTGGTAGACTGTCCATGTGTTGAACTCTGCTCTGAGAGAATTTCAGCTTTTAATACTGAAGTCTAAGTTTACCCGTGAGATTTGTTTTATCTTCCAAAAAATGGGTTCTGTGTGAGTGAATCTTTGTAAGAGGTTTTTCATATTTTATTACTACACACTGCCATTTATTGTGACTGACTTGAAGTTTGTAGAGTGTGGTGCTAGAGCTAAATTGGCATCTGCTTCTAGTGATTGTATAATAGATCGGGGAAGAGTAAGTGAAGTAGAGCTAACTTTAATGTTAACTTTGCATACCAAGCAAGCTACCCAGGATCACTTTCTTTGCATGACTATTTCATTTTCTCAGATAATAATTTGTCAAACGCTGGTCTATATTGTTAATCATCTTCTCTAATATGAAGGCTTTTTTTCTATTTGTATTATAATTTTTAACTTTTCAGTGCATTGCAACCTTGTTTCCCCTTTGCAGCACCTTATAGTGTCAGGAATTTCAGTATTGTTGTCTCTTAATTTTATGTCTGGAGGTGAAAGTTAAGAACTTGAGGGACTTGGGATGACTGAGTTGCCATCAGAGGAGGAATTCACCTTCAAGGCTAAGATTTCAAACAGGATAGCGGGATGAAATTTATCTTGGTGCTCTGTGTGTAATTTAGCAATATATTGAGCAGTATCTACTCTGGTGGGAGAAGTGAATTTCAGTATCTTGCAATATGATATTATTTCTATATTTTAATATTTTGCGAAGATTCTCAAACATGTATGTAGAAAGAAACCTTTTTGATAAAGTTTCATATTTTTGTGCTGTACTAAAGGACGAGGAAAGAAAGTAAAGCAATCCCAGCATTTGTGTAATGTGGATTCCCATGGAGGTATTCAAAGCAGCGTAAGGTTCTTCCCCTGCTCTCATTTGGTACTGTTATTGTTTTTTAAAGGTAAATCTGGCAGGTTGTCTGCATTCCGAGAGAGAGAGCCCCTGAAGACAAGTGGCTTGTTTTGAGTGTGGAACTACATGAAAGAACTAGTTCCTTTCATAGCACTACATCTTGCCTAAAACTTACTTCTCTAAATAGTGATTGTGTATTAAATATAAAACACAAATTAAAAAACCACACCAAAACAAAACCAAAGAAACCCAGAAATTCTGCTACAGCAGAAGGGAAGGTGGGAAGTTTATTCCTTGGTTCCGTTGTGGAGAGATATTTTGATGTCTACCTCCTGGCTTTGCCCTCTTCCCCCCATCACTATTTTTGAAAGCAAACTTTTACTTTTGGCTTGCCTAGCAACATCTGATTCTTGGCCTTTCCCACTGAATTGGGACTTTGGTTTTGCCCTGTCAGCAGGTAAATGGCCTTAAACCCCTCATGGTTTTGTCAGGGTAAAGTGGAGCTGAAAAGCATTACATATGTTCCAAGTTGAGAGGCAGCTCTTTTGCCATGTTCAAGTGGGTCTTTACCATCCCCCGCTTCTCCTTCTATTAAAGGCTCAGGGCTCAGTCACAATGAAGCTTTAATCAGCTTCATTGATTTAAAGCTAATTTGCACTTGGCTTCAAGGCTAAGGTCTGTAGCACAAGCTGAAGACCTTTAAATCAGAAGTCGGAATGAAAAGCCTTAGGTATATCATATTGTCTGCTGTGCAAAAGAATAGCAGCTTCTGAAAACTGCAAATTAACTATAAGAAAAAAGCACAAAGCAGTGTTTTCTTGTGCATTAATGTAACCTCAGCTTGCTGAGTTACACAAGCTTTGCTATCAACATTTCTGCTTCATCATGTAAATTAATAGAGTCGGCTGAATATGTTTCAGCTCTGTGATGTTTTCAGCACTCAGATTCTGGTTGGTTTCAGTTGGATTTAACCTAATTGCCAAACTGATTCCCATCAGTAATAACTTAACATTTATTTGTCCCAAAGGGGGAAAAAAAGTCTTGTCTGTATTCTGCAATTAAGAAGGTGATGAAATATTCAGTGTATGCCTCCACTCCGACTTAAATTCTTTTGTTAACTTTATCAGATAAACCATAAAATATTAACCAGCCTACTGTCTGAGCATGTGTGAGCTGTATACTGTTTATCAGACATTTTAAGGTACTTGTGATTTTTAACATTGGCTACATGGAAGAGACTGCATTATCCTCCATTTTCAGAATCAATGCTGTTGATGAGGTTTGGTATACCAGAATGTGTGCTTCCAATTTCTTTAAAGCATGATCAAAACACAAGGAAAGTGTTATTACTGCAAGCCTTTATTAACATTTAAACAGGTAGAGCAGAAATAATGTCTTTCCTCAATTTGTCCTTTCACATTGTTTTCTGATCATGCTGAGCTATGGTTTACAGTGTTGCTTGCTGGAATTTTGTAGGTAGTTGCAACTCTGGGACAGTCTAAGTTATATATGGATGTTGCATGCACATAGTTTATGTGGATGGAGATAGGTGCAAACTCCTCAACTAGATTAAAGCATGACGTGTAAAGTCTTGTTTGGGAATAACCTTTATATTTGCATCTATATGTCAACTTTTTGCAAGCCTGATATATAAGCAAAATTGTAAGGAGTGTATACTTGGCTTTGTGGCTGCTTGAAGTTGCTGTATTTTGTTACATCTATTAAGAAGGAGATCATGATTTTCTGAAAGGTTCTGTCCTCTTCTGTGTGCACAGTTTTGAAACAATTTATGAGCTCACTGCAGTGATAGAATTTCAATGCATTCATTAAAAAAGTGGCTCTGCTTTCTTGTCAGGACTGTGAAGTGGCCTGAACCATGACAATAAAGTCAAATCAGGAGCTTCTCCATAGAAATTCATACCTTTAAAAAAAATCTTTTTCAAAAATCCCAAAGTTGTAAGTTTTGCAGTCAGAATCTATGTATTGTTTTTGAGAAAATGGCAAATAAGCAGCATTTAAAGGTTGGTGGGCACAGATAGACTACGAAGAAGAAAAATGGAACGTGTGGAACGCTGCGGGAGTGTTTCACACTGGCTGCTCAGGTATCTGCAGCAGGGAGGTGTAGCATTCCTCACCTACCCTGCACATTTATATGTGGCTAATGGAGCCATACAGAGGCGTCTCGGGTTTTTCCTGGCCTGGCATATAAAGCTCTGTATGCCATCTCACATGACTGTAAGTGGTCTTGCCCTGTCCCATCCTTTTTTTCCCCTGTTCTCCCACACCGGATTATGTGACACAAATGGGCTGCAGCCAGGAGGAGTCTGCTCTTCATCAGGGCCCTCTGCTTGTGCAGAGTGCTGTTGGGAGGCTGGTGTTCTCTGGTACAGGGTCTGGCTCTCCCTGGAAGCTCTGTGCCAGACACAGCTGCATCCACCTGATTCCAGAGCACGGCATTGTGCTGCCAGCCCTGGAACTGGGGGAGATAAAGCAGTGAGGTGTGTGACGGACACAATAGGAGTCTCATCTGTAAGGAGTGAAACTGGATAGGTCTGTGTCTAGAATATGTGATGCGGTGGGTATTTAAAAAGCTTTACATTGCCAGAAATTCGAGACAAATATTGCATGGGGAATAACAGGGGTCTGAGTGAGAAGCTTTTCTTTCCAGGCAGTTGGTAATAGACACTCCATCCCAGATTACATTTGTTTAAGATATTGATACCTGCTAGATTTGGCGAGTTATTATGGAGCTGTCTTCCTCTGTAAGTGAAGGGCATTTTATACGCCCTGGTGTTTGACAGTCTGGCACATATGACCTTTTGGCCTCACACTGATTAAGAAAATTTTTTTTTGTCATACAGAAATGATTGTTCTCACAAACTATGCATTGCGGTGTGAACAGGCTTATTGGATAGCCTTTTCAAAATGAAAGTTTTTCAGTGTGTGTGAGGGAAAGGATTTGAACTGTCAAAACATCTCACAATGACATTTTCATACCACAAAGCTCCAGCTTTACTTATAGAAACATTATCTCAGCAGAGGTTGAAAGAGTGTTAAAATGAGAAAAACAGAAATAAAATTTTTGATTATTAGTTGGGATTATTTTCCAGGATTTTTTCTTTTCTTTTCTTTTCTTTATTTTTTTTTTAGTTTTGACTTTTATCTGCACTGAAGTCAGGACCATTTGTTAATTGTCAAATTTTCTTAGCACGGGGTTTTTTTGTGACTCATTTGCTAGATGGATAATAAAGGTCAAAGTTAGAATTATGAAAATATATATACTGAAAGTGTATGGAGTTTGTTGGGTTTTTTCAGAGCAAACCGAAAAGTTATGCAATACAACAAAAAATACAAAGGGATAAATTACAATGAGACAAGACTGCCTCAGAAGAGTAAAACAGACACCAAAATGGTCAAACACCTTGAATGGGATTTGTGTAACTATCCCAAGTATTCTTCTCTGAAGTCCTGATACAAATATCCTTGTTAAGATACTTGTGGGTGTTTTTTGTTTGTTTTTTTCCTCCGATCTTTTCATGGTCTAGCTGCTATTCGATGGTACACTCTAAGATCATTAAAAAAAACAAAAGAGCTTCAGACCCAGTTGTTCCATTTGCAGTAGAAATAATATGATATAGACTTACCAAACTCTGTATTGATTATTGTAAGCCAACTATGGTGCAAAGGTATTGGAACAGCAGTTTAAAATCCATTCAGTTCTCTAACATGGTCCACTGCCAGTGTTACCAGAAAACTCTTTCTGCTTTTGAACTTAAAGGACAAAATGCAAACAAATGAATATTTAATTAGCCTCAATACCTCCCGTAGTGTATCCTCTGGGAGCAGGGTAACTCACGTATCATAAGTGGCTGATGTTAAACTTAACATTTGCTAGGCTTCTGTGGAAATCTGCTGTAAAATAACATTTGGTACAAATTCAGTGATTTGTCTCTTTCATAAAGTGCCCCAAACACTTCTCAAAACATCTAACACACTTTCTGATATATTTTTTAAAAAATGAGGAGGAATAAGAAGTCTCAGAGATTTGGTTTTAGTTAGCTGATCGGTAGGCTGGGGGTACTGTTGATCTGATTTGGTTCAAGAATGTGTATATATATCCCTTCATGTGTGAGAATTTTGCCTCAGCAAATGTATGTAAGGACATCACAACATAAAAGCTGAGAGAGGGAGGCGGACTGACTGACTTCTAAATTTGGCACTAAAGCTTTTCAAGAATGTGATACCAACTTTTGGTTATGTTTGGATACCACTGCCTATGAAAGTGGAAAGACTACAGAGCATGACTCGCTCTTTGGAAGAAGGAAGCTAACATTATTTAGAAAGATCTCTTACAATGTTGGGAATGTTTGTAACTTGTTACAGTTTGTGATTGCAATGAACAGTGCCCACAGTTAGGACTAGGACAATATATAGACCTGTGTCATGTAGTAACTGTAGTATATATTTCCAGTAGGATGGAGGAGCTGCGACCAACAAAGGACTCATTTTATGACACACTTATCCTCCTTTCACTGTGTTCTTGGACTAAATAATTATTTCCTTTATTTTAACATATACTAAAGCCTAATGAGAAAATAAAATATTTTAAGTCTACTGTCAGTGCTTAACCTTAGCCTAGAGAAGCTTGTCTTCTTCTGCAGTGAATGAACAAACATAGAGGTTACATCAGGACACCTGAGTTAATCATTGAATCATAGGATATATCGAGTTGGAAGGGACACATAAGGATCATTGAGATCAACACCCTGCTCCTTACAGGACTAATCCTATGGTTAAGAGTATAATCCAGATGTTCTTTGAACTCTGGTAGGTTTGATGACATGATCCATTTGCTGAGGGTCCTGTTCCAGTGACCAACTGCCTCTCACTAAGGAACCTTCTCTTCCTTCTCCTAATGCCTAATCCGAACTTTCCCTGGTGCTGTTTCATTCAGTTCCTCATGTCCTGCTGGCGGGCTCTAGAGAAAAACCACTATGCTTCTGCCTAGCCTTTCTCCCTAGAGCCTGAAGGACTGCACCTGTCCCACCTTCCCTCACTGTAGCTGCACTGCAGGGAAAACCCCACACAAGCTGTGGGTGGTGTTTCTGTCTTGGTGTGGCCTTCCAGGTTGTGGAAAACCTGTAAATGAAAGCACTGCAAGGATGAATCCCTTACTACAATACCGTGTGCAAGACTAGAGCTAAGGGAAAATTAGGACACTATACATAGTTGTACAAATATTGAAATGGGTGCTGGGCTAGACTTAACCTTGTGTTAAGCATTATTGGAGTGTGTGACTGAAGTACAAAGTAACTATTGAATGTCACTTTCATTGCTCCTTTAGGACCACTTCTAAGATCAAATCACACATGCATGGCAGTTTCCGGGGAGTATTTTGTGGTGGCTTTCTGGATAAGTAAAAATGTTTCTTGTTGCTGGTGTGAAAAGAGTGGGTGAGCTACTACATTACTAACGCATTATTGCTCTAACCATTTAGCCAGATCATGATGACTAAAGTGACGTGTATCTTAACTGAGGATAGAATAAGTCCTCTCATCATTAAGGAATTGAAACAAAGCCACTGAAATTAGTGAGATAAATTCCCACTTTCTACAGTGTTTGTTGGCAAAGGCTTGGAATACTTAGCTCTGCTTTGAAAACTCTCCCCTCTAACACAGGAATTTGCCTGTTAACAAACTGGTTTTGAATAAGTCATCCATTTTGCAAGGAGTGGATGTTTTTGGCACTGATGTAAGACATTGAGTTGAAGACCTGTGCAACGGCATGGCATTCCTTGGCTCCGAGTGCAAGAGAACTGGTTCTATATTAGTCAGACATAGGCAGCCCTGTGTACTTCATGCTTATTGATTCACCTTGTTGATAATTGCAGCATGCTGCTAATAAATGAACCTGTGGAAAACTAATCCTCCTATATTGTATCTTCATAGTTACACTCATTTAAGTTCAATTAAGTTCAAAGGGCACAGGAAGGCAGTTTGTATTTCCTTGAAATTTTATGTTCTTTAGTATGTGCAAAAGGATGATAAACTTCCAGAAACTTCACCTATTTTGTAAGATTAACCTTTTTCATTTTCAGTATTTCCTACCTTCTTTGTTTTTTACTTTATGTGGGAGAATTATACAGAAATAAGAGGGAGAGAGGGAAAAGAACACAAGACTTAAGTTTATTAATTTCCCTTTTACAAGACTCACATGATTTATGCAGAATGCTGTTAATCACAGTGTTCCTTTTCATTGGAAATACCATGTTAATGCATACATATTTGCTGCAATCACACTCAGAGAAGTTTTCTTTGGTTTCATAATTTGCTGTNTCAAAGCTTATGTACCTTGAAGAGGAGATTCAAACTTGAGGCATACCAGCTGCAGTTGCTCAGTCCCACCCCCAAACCACAGCCTCCTGCCCTGTCGGTTGTGCTGATACAACTATTTGTCGGGCCATGGACTGTTAATCTGTTCAGTGAACTGGTTTAAGTTGTCCTCTGAAAGGGAGTGTTTATTTTTAACCCTGATCTGACTTGCAGCACATGTCTACAAATCATTTGTCAGCACAATGGGTGATCAATAACCACAACTTCAAGGGGGCCTGAGACTTCCAGGGCATGGAACATAGAGTGGTTGGATGTCTAAATACTTTCAAAAGAGCTGTACCTTAATGTCTGTCTTTGTGTTTTGAAAGATTGAGAATAGGTACAAAAGTTCTTGTTTACCAAGCCATGGTCTACTGAAAATAAGACCTGGAGGAAATAGTGCCACTAATGTTTACCTGGTTCATTTCTCCTTCAAAGGACTTAACAAGTAAGGTTTCAATAATGATTTACAATATAGTGTTAATTAAATGCTATTTCACTTGCATCCCAAATAGGGAAAACAAGAGAAAATAAGTTATTAGCACACTACTAGAAAGGATTCTGTAGAGTCTCTCTCATGTTTTTCTAATGTACCTGAATGGCAATATTCCAGCAGCCTCTGTTGCCTAACCATGAATGATGATGCCCAAGGGTATCTGAGCCACCTGCATGGGGCTGTGAAATACAACACTGGATGCATGGGATGGGCATGCTATCTGGTAGAGGTAGGTGAAACCAGTGCAAGATACTGTGTGACACCTACAAACATCACTTTCTTTGAAATCTGAAACAGCCCATGACACCTGCACGTAGGCAGTTGAGTGTCTTGTGTAACTTGTGCTGAGAATGAGGCAGACACCTGAGTCCCGTTAGGCGGTCACAAGGCAAAGTGATTTCTGTCAGCTTTGTACTTCATTCATACTATTGATTTGTGTCGGAAGGTAGCTCAGTAAATGCTGAGATGAGCCATAGCTCCTTGTCCTGCATGGCAGGAACCCAAACAAATGGGTGGTTCCTGCTTCATGAAGCTTATAGTGGAAAAAAAAANCACTAGACACCCATAGTGCATGATATGCCCTGAATGTGTCAGATTTTTTTGGCATGTGAAGCACATGAACAGTTGGTCCACTGGTGAGATTTGTTGTACAGGTACTGTGCAGTTGAGAAGTGAATGCATGGTGGTACTGTCAGTGTCATCTGGTCAACTAGGTGTGAAAAATGTGTCTACGGATAATGGGGTGGTTCAGTAGCCTTAGTAAATGAGAGTCACTCTATTGACCTTCTCTGTAAAGTATTTGTTCTTTTATGCCTAAAATGCTGACAGATCCTTTCAGGCCTCATTTTTCCCTCTTTGTATAATGGTGACCTATTTCTCAGTCTTATTGCAATGAAGAAATGCCTTCGTTAGCCAATGT
>WEIT01013917.1:23972-35508 GCA_013389985.1 Dryoscopus gambensis | reverse complement strand
TTACTGCTACACAGACCTGGTGCTTTATTACTGGTTATCTCAAGAACAAAAGACACTTTATAGGCCTTTCAAGACATAACTTACATTAATTACTTATCTTCTTAGGCACCCCTGTAGTATGATGAAAGATGGGGTATGAGATCAAACAGAAGTTTTTTGATTTCAGGATAAGGAGAAACAACTCCTCACAGCTAGATTCCTCCCCCAAGTATGATTTTATTTGGAAAAAAAAGTTTAAAAAAGGTTTTAATTCACCTTAGTACTTCTCCTCTTAGAGAGAAAAATAGACTGGTAAGTCCTGTTTCAGTGAATATTTCTTTTGATCAAAACTACCAAAATTATTTCTACAAATTTGTCACTAGTGGTTTTACTTGGATTCTTTAATGTGACACTCAAAGTAGTTAAGACCTCTTTTGCAGTCTATTGTCAATTTAATTTGCCATGAAGAAACTTATCCTGCAGTGTTTAAAATGAAAAAATTGAGAGATGATTTTTGTGAAGATAAGGGTAATTAAATATTATCCTCAGGGTATTTGGGGATTACCAGAGGAGGAATTACTACCTCTTGTATATAGTCACTTGGCTGGCTAGAATCATGGAGGGGCTAATGCTTTCTGAATGTTTGAAGAATTTTATATGGAATGATAATTTATACACAATGCAAACGCATATTCAAAGTGCCCTTACCATGCTAATATTTGTCATATAATCAGAAATAGAAACAAGTAAATTAGCCGTGAGTCATACAGAACACCTTATAAGCAAGGGCCTAAATGGAGAATAATCCACAATCTGAAATAGATTGTCCAGAGTACTCTTTGGGAACTCATGAGTATCAACGACAAAAACCATTCCTTTTCCTTGTAACAAAAGAAGTTAACTTTTATGTAGTATGTAGACAGAGAGAGATCCAAAATTTGAGATAAAATAGGTGTCCATAAAATGTGTCCAGATGACTACAAATAATCACTGTTTGCATCTGGCATAAAACTGCTTGTCGCTGAAGTGTATAGCTGGTGGCCATTATAACGAGAGACTAAAATATAATAATTAAATATCAAATAAGAAGCTGATATATTATGGATTCTGTTTACTAAAAAAAAACCCCAAGGAACCAAACCTTCTCCTGGTATTTTATGTGCTGTAAGGTCCTAATTTTTAAAAACTAAGTTGTTATGCCAGAAGCAAGACAGTTAAAGTAGGCATGGTAATTGCACAAATATGCTTATTTTGTTCTGTGGACTATGTCTATTCTTGAGGTAATGGTTTTTTCTGAAGAATTGTGCCATGTGCTTAAGGAAATGGTGAGATCATTTATTTCTTGAAGGTCTTTACTGGCATAATAAAAACTGTATTTTAGTTTGTGTGGTTTAAACTGAGCAATGCTGCAGTTATCCTAAAAGCCAGGATCCAGTTTATAGACTGTTTTTAATTCTCTTTATAATGTATGCATCTTCTTAAACACTACAGACAGAAAAGAGATGTTGAAGGTTATCAGAGTTGGTCTATTTTAGATGTGTATCAACAGTGTCTGTAAAATATCAGGAATGTATATTGTTAATTGTGAGTGACCCACCACCAAAAAGGTGACCATAGCCGCATATAAAAAACCCATTTGGTTGCATTTGACAATAAAGGGATGATACAGTACTCCAAACAATTATTTTGGATTAATGTAATTTAAAAAGTAAGTATAGTTAGTAAAAAAAAAGTTAAGGTTATGTTGGATTGAATGTCTTCTTAAATTACCTGTTTAAAGTTTGACTTTTAGAAAGAGTTGAAATAATCTGATTTTATATTAAACATTACATTGCAGCCAAGAGTCATGGTGAAAACTAAGCTGATGCAAGAGATAAAACTAGGGTTATGTTCACTCATCTCTGGTTCCTCCACCAATAGCCTGGAATTAGGATATAATAGATCTAGAAACTTGCTTAATAGGTACTTTCTGATGTAGAGCCCAGTTACTTAGCCCAAGTTACTAAGTAAAAACTTTTCACTGACTTTACAAACAGGGAAGAGTGAAAAATTCACATTTATTTTGGAGTAAGTTTTAAAAAAATTGTACTTATGATGTTCTAAGCCTGTTATAACCCTATTTTTCTTAATGTCAGATTAAGTTTGAATCAAGAGCAGTATGGTGTAGTGGACAAGCACTTTAATAGGATTAAAGATTTTTTTATGACTAAGAGGAATGGCCTCAGTTCGGTGCAGAAGTACAAGTAGAGGAGTCAGTGCAATTTTGAGGCTTAAACAGGAAAATGGGTTACTGCATCTTCTAACCCATAGGTCAGATCCATTGCTAGTTCTGGGGAGGTATGGCGATTACAGCAGCCTGTAAGCAATTGGCAAGTACCCTGGAAAAGTATGGACCACACAAAATAACTGTTTTCAGACATTTTCATCTGAGTTCTGAACTATATTTCTACCTAGTTTGTATGATCCATTCTTAGATCATTCCTGTATCATTTTTCCCTTAATGTAATCTTCATACACTCCTATTTTCTATAACTCTCCCTGTATTAAAATAAGCCATAGAGTGTTGTTTCATTACACAGGGAAAGTTTGACTTCTGTTGGATATTTACATTAAGTTGAGAAGGTTGGTAAATTGCATGTTTAAATATCAAATCTCAGGAGATGTTTGGAAAGGGAATGTTACAAAGAGAGGAAGTTAAATGTTTGGTATAGTATTCTCTTGCTGGCATCTCATTACATACAGCAAATGGTATTTCTTGCTCATTTCATTCGGAGAGGCCAAATTCTGCTGGTTTGGAAGTACAACAGACGTTGTTTATATGAAATTATTATTCATATATACCATTTTCCCAGAGTACCTCTGTTATCCTTCGTGGTGTCTGGCTGTAGAACAATCCCTCAATGCATGCACATATATCAAGGCAGTACGAAAGATTCATTCCATGCAGGGGCTCATATATGTCTAGGTTAGTATTCATTTCAGTGAAACGCTTACATATGTGAGTTATTACATCCCTGCTAACCAAAGCAATGGATTCAGGCATACATTAAAGCGCTTTACTGAATTAAGAACTAAACAAGTTATCCAAACAATCCCATCTTTAGAACACTGTTGTGGGTCTGCTGATTCTTTCTGAGTGGTTGAATCTTTAACTTTGTTAGTGGTTATGCATTTTACAGAATACCAATTTAGAGAGCACTGTTTGTTTATCTCACTGTACTTATACCTACTTCTTCTAAACTGGCATAACAGCATTAACTGCGTTCTGAGACTTCTGCAAAACATGGCAGCCTCTGTAGACTTAACTTTTGTATTCTGTTCCCATGTGCAGACATCTGCTGCAAAACTGATAAAAACCTATTCTTTTCTGGGAGGTTCTAAATTCCATCATCCCATAATCCTCTCTACTATCCTTACCAAAATTGTCTCTGTGCAGAACTGACAGAATGGGATTTGCACATCTGAATAAATATGTTCTCTTTCTGTGGGATATCATTTGTGCACTGATTTCAGTTCAGTCACAGAGGTTTCCCTTACGAGTTCTTGAAAGCTTTTTGCTGGATTTTAACACTGAAACTGAGTTTAGTGCATTGTTAGAAGACAGACTCTTTATTCTGCCCTCTTACATCCTTAGACATATCTTGAAAAAAACATGAAGGATTTTGAATCATCTGGGACTTGTTATTGAAGAAGCCCTTAAAATCCATTGTAGTAGTAAAGCGTATATGCCAATGACTGCTGTTCAGCATGTTATTATGAAAATAGGAGCAGCTATAAATATTTATAAAACATTTTGAAATATGTGTTATAGGGAGGTTCATAAAATAGAACACCTACAGAGCCTGGACAATTCAAGACAGAAACCACTTAAGGGTTTGTTTTCATGGAAAATTGTTTCTCTCTCAAATTTTACCGTCAAGTTCCTTAGCTCTTATGCTTCAGTGGGATCTGGAAATATTCAGCAACTTCTGGTAATATTTTTATGTTCCCATCACCTATTTTAAAACTAAGCAGAAACAAGTTATCTCTGTATGAGGAAAAACATTGCCACAAATACGTTTAGAAAGACAACTACTCTCTGTTGCCATCATGCCTAAAGAAAAATTCGGAAGTTTTCATCAATGGAGACAACAAACTAATACTGATTCAATAATACAAAATAGTAGTACATCCATTAAGAAAATTTCCTAAGTATAAAAAGCAAAAGATAGAACAATACTGGCCTTTCCATGAATCGTATTTCAGTCTAAATCTACACCTATTGCTAAAAAAAAATTCCTAGACAGTTTGTCTACTCTATTAACTTAATCTCCAAGAGTGAAATTAACTGAGTATAAACTTATTGAGTTTGCTCTTACTGTGAGAAAGAAATGGCTGAATTTTTCATAACATGAGAGTTTTTTCTAAATACTGAAACATCCATGGAAGGGATGGATGAAAACTGTAAACATTTGCTTTGGCTAAGTTTGCATCACATTTAGGGGGTAAGCTTTCGTAAAATATTCATGCTATCAGGTTTTATAGGCACCAAAAATTCATGGAAGATGAATTTCATTTGGTGTGCAAAAGTGACTGTGGTTAGCCTATCTTTCTGTCCATCCCTTTCTTGCCACTTGCAATTGAATAGTACTCCCTCATCCATGCCCAGTTTGTGGGAGCACCACCAGTGAAACGTTTTAGCAGTTGTACTGCTGGAAATTTTGGATAGGAACCACAGAATCTGTCTAGGGAATGTGGTTAAAATGAGATTCTCGTTGTTTCCTAGTGTAGAATTTGAGTCTGATCTTATGGTTTGTATTGTCCTGGAAAAGTGCAAACAGCCCACTGACACTGTCCACACAGCTGCCTGGAGGCTGTGCAGCATCTTTAACCGCCTGAGGTGTCCCGAGCTGGGCAAGCAGCAGCTTGGCAGACACTGCAGGCTCCCTGCGAGGAGCAGACTGCAGGCTCGTGACAATGGAGTGAAGCGGAGGCAAAGGAGGAGAGAGGGACTCTCTGCGTGACATTCCACTCCTTTATTCCCAGTCAGAGGGTCAGAGGCAGAAGAGCAAAGAATAACGGCTGCAGCTCCTTTTATATGAGGGCAGAGAAAGGTGGTACAAAGCGTAACAACCAATAGAATGAAGACACGTATGGGATAACAGCCAATAGAACAGTCTCAGGGGAGGGTTTGAGTTGAAGAAACCAATGGGGTGTCGAATACGACAGAATTTTCCAGAACATATGCATAGGCAATGAGGTAAATACATAAACATGAGGGATTACATGACTTGGGGAAGGGGGAAAATGGTAACCAATAACAGAATAATATATAAACTAAGGAATGGGGGATCTTGGGAGTTTGGGACAAACTCACCCTAACTGGATGTTACACTTCGGTGCTTGGCTCTTCCCTTGACCAGCCTTTAGTGGTCTGAGTTGGTCTGGCTATGTACACTGCAAGAGCCCACCTTTCAGAAATTATTCTGGAATTTTACTGAGACCAAGTACTTTCCTTCTCATTTTCCCACTACCTGTGTTGCTGTGATGTGGGGTCAGCCGTGCTTGCTTTTGTTGTGTGCCGTGTTGGGAACACAGCAGCAGGATCACACCCTGTGATTCAGGCAGGCAGCCATGAGGCTATGAACGCATTTCCTCATAGCTTTGGTGGGTTCTACTCATCAGAGGCATTCAGAGGGCTTTAAGTACAGTGTTTCTGTCTCTGCGGGGCCCATATTTGGGACATCCAGTATCTGAGCTGGGTGTACCTTGCCTTACCAGCAGATCTGTGCTCTCGGCCCTGCTGTCCCGGGCAGCACACACTGCCTGAGATTTGATTGATACATCAATACTGTGTGCTCAGCTCTCCTGGAAGAATTTCTTTAGAAAATAGCTCTAAGTAGAGATCAATAGTAGTTTTCTTTTCTCTTTGTCTCCTACACAGGGGGCAATATTTGCCAAGACAAAAGATCCTGTCAGCTGCCTTGTGAAATAAGTTTTCCTTTTCTTTGCTGGAGGTGGTTTATAGTACTGTCTTGTGCTATATTATCCAGTATAATCCTGTCAAAATGGGAGTTAAGTTCTGTTCTGGGGCTGTGTCCCTGATTTATCACTGATTCCATGATGAGCAGTACCCAGAGTATTTATATACCAAATGGAACTGTTTAGAATTTTTTTGAAAAGGGTGACAGAACTTAGTCCATAATAGAAACTTAGCTTACAAATGATTTTAACAAAAAAAAATTATATCAGTAGTGTTCTAATAACTATGACAGTAATTTTTAAAAAATGTTTTGATACATTTAAGTAACCAACCCCATATTTGTAGAGAATATTCAAATGTGTATGCAAACAGCATGAGAAAACTGTGAGTACAGTTTTTAGCACCGTATCTGATAATACTGAATTTTTGGCTAAAAATTTTACTGGCTGACTAAGTACATTTTGACATATGGCACCCCATTTTGAAACAAACTGTTTTATTTAGGCTGACCTAAATTCTCCTTAAAAGGTCATTTATGGAAACTAGAGATGCGCCAGACATCTGAGGATGCCTTTGTGGTATGTCATGTTTGTGCCATTTCAGACAGAAAAATGCACTTGGCTCTGAATTTGCGTTCAGCAAGCAATAATTAATAAGCCATTGGACCATCAATATAAGTGGTGGGTGCTTCCATATGGTTTTAACAGTGTTATATACAATATTCAGTTGTATACAAAGGTAAATATCAAAATGAAGTCTTTGACTGTGCTCTGCTTGCATTAGCAATAGGAAATAATAAATAAAATGAGCAAAATCATAGTTTGGTTCATAATAAAATCCTCACATACCTTCCCCAAGTTAGTAGACATGGCTAGGCTGAGGTCAGGCCATTTTTGGTAACATAACAGCAAGGATGTATGGAATGTCTTTTCATCCCCCTGCCCCTTCACAGCCCTCGCAAAGGGCTCAAAATGGTGTCTCTTCTCCCAGGCCAGCAGATGACAGCCATTAATCATTGGCAACCAGTCAGAACATACTTCTCACTTGACAAATATTGAACCTTTAAGGGCATTAGCAAATTCCTTTCCTGAATCCCTCCATCAAGCTCCTGAATCCATCGAGGGAACTCTGGTAGGTATTGTGCCACTCTGCACCAGAGCAACTTTCAGATCTGCTCTTCCAGAGACTCACTTCCATAACTACTGAGAATTACCTTTAAGGATAACTGGTTAGCAAGGATGGACAGGATCTGTGCACAGTGTAAACCACCAGGGACTCTCAGGAAGAGAAGAGGAATTCAGCAGAAAAGTGCTCATGTTGTGTAAATAACCACAGCTGAGGAGGGGGAAAAAAAGTTGAACTTGAGCTCAGCTCTAAGGGTTATAGTGTTGCCATCTCCCATGGATTTTCAAAGCTTCATTTTTCAGTAGATAACTTTCCATCATTTAGTGAGAAATAGATGAATAAACACCTGGTTTAGCTATAGTTTAGTTTGCTGCTTTTACAATGTTGGAACATTTAATAGCTATAAGGGAATATTAATGTAAAGCAAGCCACATTGGTGTGTTACAGGTACTACTAATGAATCTTAGTTTTTCTACTAATGTACAGATTTAACCTTTCCAAAAGAAACTGGCTCAACAAAAGGTGTGTCTTTTCCTCCTTTCTCCTAAGTGGCTTCACAAAGTGTTGTTGAGTGGCAAAAGAACCTGGTGTTCACTCCCACATTAATATTTAATCAAGTGTTAACAGCACTACAGTATCTACATGATCCAGAGCTACTCACAGGAGTTGTGCCAGTACAAAGTGTACTTACCCTCTGAGTGAGGCTGGATTATGAAATTAGAAGCATGGGCAAGATTACCATGCCATCATAAGCAGGTGTATTCGTACTTTTATTTTTCTCAATGAACTTTGCTGATTTAACAGTAAAAATTCTATGTGGGTTTAATTGTCTGTGTAGGACTGCTCAGATTGTGATATATTTCCCACTAGAGAAATTTCTTTTGTGTCATAGTTCCTTACAAAAAGTTTTCTGAAACAGCATTCTTAAAAGAGATTTTTTAAAATTAATATCTACTGTGCATGTATGTCTCTAAGTTTTGGAAGAGGTACATGAAAAATTAATAAGATTTCAGGAGGAAATTTTGTATGACAGTGTCATTTTATAGCTAGATGTTTTCATTTGTTCCCTAATATGTTGATTGAATGTAAACATAATGTGTTACATTCTTTCTGAACACGCAGAGAAGTCTTTACTACAGGTGCAGATTTGGACCCAGTTTTAAATTGTGCCACGTTTTAGTTATTTTGCATTTTGTTATTGTTCTTAAGGGTTTTTTTGTTTTGATTGTTGTTTGCGTCATTGATTTAACTATCTGAGGAATCTGTAACTGATAGAAACACAGAATCCTAAGGGTTGGACTGTGAAAGCCTCTCCAGCTCCTTGTGTCCATGTTATAAGCCCTTTGTCAATGGAATATTAAATAATTCTTTTGTTGCTGAAGTGCTCTTTACATGCTCTGTGTATTAAGTAGCCGATATATTCTGTTCAAACAATGCCTGTACTTCATGGCAGACACAAACAAGCAGTTCTAGTGTTTCTTTGGCACTTGTTTGTTGTCACAAACAGCTGCAATATTTTAGGAGTGTTGTACTGTGCTAATTACAAAAGTAGGCAAGATCCATGATACAGAAAAAAAAAATGTAAGAGAATCTGGACTGCCTAACAAAATGTAGGGCTTATAAAACCTAGAACATTCTGAAGTTGGACAGGGAATTATCTCCCTTCAAGGTAACTTGAGTCTTAAGTTTCCTTGTCCTATGATTTATATGTCTGGATCATAATCTCAACATTAAATAGAATCTGAGAGATGTTAATATTTTATCATATTTATCAATTCCACTGCATTTCACCTGTCAGCACTGTACAAATTTCAGGAAAAAATGAAAGAGATTCTTTTCTTTAAACATGTCATTGGCAAATCCCTTATTTTTTTTTCCTATAGCTGCCACAGTCAGTGCTGCTTGTATGACAGAAGCTGTTAATAAATTAGGCCCTGAGCCTCTTGATGGCAGTGTATTTCCTTCTTGAGTTCATAGGCTTTACAGAACATTTATGTCTCATTACAGCCAGTACAGCAGTTTATGCCCTAATAAATCAAGGGAGCTTTGCAGAGATGATCTTGACAGTAATGAATCTTTCTGTTGGCATTTCCACTTCACAGACACAAATAATGAAGCAAAACTGCCCCATCTGGCCACTCAGTAAGAGTCAAATCACAGTGGGAAGCTGTTTTCTCAAGCATGACAAAGGTCATTGTGTGCAGCAGGAGTGAGCGATAGCAGGTTGTGCTGTGAGTGACAGTGTAGAATGAAGCCATTTGTGAGCTTTTATCATTATAATTACATTTATTAGCCGTGCTGCCAAGATTCAACCCACCCTTCTACCAAGTCTGTGTACTCTTGCATCAAAAGCTGCCTTAAGTGATTTCTGCAGCTTATTTGGAGCTGTTGGTTGGT
Organism: Dryoscopus gambensis; assembly: GCA_013389985.1. Lineage (NCBI taxonomy): Eukaryota > Metazoa > Chordata > Aves > Passeriformes > Malaconotidae > Dryoscopus > Dryoscopus gambensis. The sequence continues at coordinate 26,045 of WEIT01013917.1, read as the reverse complement.
TATTGCTCAGGAATTGATTTCATCAGCTCAATCAGCTGGTGAAGTGGTATTATTAAAGCCTCTCACAGTAATATTTTTTTTTTAATTTCTGAAAATGTTCTGCCTTGAAAGAGCAAAAACTGGCAAAATATGCTGTACACTGGCTGTTAATGAATAGACATACCAGGTTCACTCTGCTTTAGGAACATATGGTAGAAATGAAAGATATGTCATCTCAGATTGGCCAGTGCGTCCGCTGAGCCTTCTGTGTAGCCTTTGGCAGTATGTGAGCAGGTGATCTTTCCACCTGTTCTAAAATCCTCGGTTCTTGGGTCTGACATTATTGTTATGCTATTCACTTGTTAATAAAGTCCTTGCAGCACAGAACTTGGATACATGCCAAGAAACCTTGAAGGTTTCTTCCGGGACCCTTCACAGAGCATCGTCCCCATCTTGGTTTTCCACAGGTCCGCATTAAACAGTATCCCCCAGCATCTCGATTTTAAAGCATATTTCTCTCATTTTGATCTTTTCTCGCTTGATAACACTGTTGGGTCTGATTTCTTCCTTTGGTAAGATAAAGTACTTTATCCTGACTTAATCTGGTGTTTTAACACTGCATCAAACAGAACTCAAAATAGGATCTTCTGTCGGATAGGAGTTTGGGGCTGCTTTAACTTGTTAGTTTTTTTCTTTTTGTTTTTTCCCTCCTTCTATTTCATGCCCTCTTCCTTCCTTTTCAGTAGGGTGTTAGTCCTGCATACGTGGTGCGTGCTTGTGGCTTGCTGATATTCCGAACAGAGCCACCACGTGTCACTGAGGAGATGTTACCCAGTTCCCTGCATGGCTCGGTGCTCCTCATGTTTTGGGTTTGCGCACAGAAAAATTCAAGTGGCTGTAGGTGCATACAGTCACTGTTCTGCCTTGAATTTTTTTGAGTTTTGAAACGCTGTTGTTTCTGTGGGCATAAGTCAGCAATTAATTTGATTTCAATGTACATGTGGCAATTCTCTGTTCACTTACAGTGTATGTTTGAACTGTAAAGTACAGGTTTAGTTACAGGCTGCATGTTTAAGGATCTCTCATCCTTAGGAATGCAGATATCCATCCTGTGTTAACAACATGACACAACAAGGATTTTTTATTTGGAAAGTCTAGAAGCTATATTTTCCAGCTGATATTTTACAAGTGTTATGTTGCACAGTGAGAATGCAATTGCCTGGGGACAAACCTGTCCAAATTATGGAGACAGTCACAGGCTTGTGGGAAGTACCAAATGTTTTGTAAAAACCACATGGACTCACTTTTATTTTAAAGAATGTTAATAAGTAAACTGAAGGAAGAAGTGCATTTCAATGACATTGTGGTGCCAGCTTGATGAGATCTATCAGCAATATCATCGAAGAATGAGGGGGTTGGGCTTATATTTAGAGTTCAGACAGGAAATGCTGAATTCCCTTACAAAAGAAACTGAAAGTTTAAAAGAAAATATTTTTCAGTTGAGAGAAAAGGTAGATGTGAATGAATGTACAACAGCAAGTGCTGTAATACTTCTCTTACATGTGATAAAACTCCTAATGCAGATGGTGAAATCAGTAATCTCTTTTTTAAAAGAGGATATGGTGTTCCAAGAAAATACTGGAGGTGGCATACTTGGTGTTAGAGACTGAGTAAGGTGCACCAGTATTCGTGTTGGAGGTCTTGCTCCTTTCCACCTTTGGCTGCAAACTTTTCTTTGCCTTCATCACCTGTGTCCTGAGCTCAGCGATTGCCCTTTCATCCTGTTTTACCCCTGAACTCCCCAGTGCCTGGGATTCTTCTCTTCCTGCTGCTGTCTGTTGGAATCTTGTTTCTACCTGGCCCAATTGCACATTGATGTTTCTCCCTCTCCCCATCCTCATACTGTGTCTGTTTGGGAGGTCTTTTCTGATTTAGGCTGTCATTCTTTTTTTTTTTTTTTTTCCCCCCCTAAAAATCTGTTGGTTTTTTGTTTTTTTTTTCCAAAGACCTCCAACAATCATATCTGTATTCAGATTTATTCAAATTTATTCCAAAACAAAGTCATTATTTTGCTGGACAGAGGAAGATTAAGTG
>WEIT01013916.1:1997-12079 GCA_013389985.1 Dryoscopus gambensis | reverse complement strand
CCAAAATGTTCCCAGAGTGCATCAGCCGTTACTTTGTTCTCTGACTGACAGAGAAGCCAACAAAGAGAGATGCTCTCCCAGAACTCATGATCACCAGCAGGGAAGTCATCTCTGGAGATGTGAAGACCAAAGATGGCCTTTTTCCAGTGACCATGAGGTGGGGAAGTTCAAGATGCTGAGAGCAGGGTGAAAAGCAAACTCACAAGCCTGGATTTCAGGAGAGCAGATTTTGGCCTCTTTCAAGAGCTGATTGGAAGAGGTCCATTGATTTGAGTCCTGGATGAAAAAAGTGGATGAAGAAAGCTAGTTAATGTTCAAAGATCACCTCTGCCACGCTCAAGTTTCATCTGAATAAATACAAAGCCAGCCAAATATGTGTGAAGTTCTGAATGAATGAACAAGGAGCTCCTAGCCAAGCTGTCTGAAGGTGAGGTGCAAAGAAATGGATCCAGGCTCTTAGTGGCACCCTGTGACAGGAAAAAAGGCAATGGACTGAAACACAGGAAGTTTCTTCCGAACATTTGAAAACTGTAAGGGTGTCTGAGTAGTGGCACAGGTTACCCAGAAAGGTTGCCGAGTCTCCATCACTGGAAATACTCAGAAGCTGTCTGGCCATGGTCCTGGGCAAGCAGGTGGCCCTACTTGAGCAGGAGGGTGGACCTCCAGAGGTCTCATTCAACCTCAACCATTCTATAATTTTGTGATTCTGCTTTCACCAAAGGTCAGTCTTGAGGTGGAATGGTGTAGCAGCATTTTTACACAGGACTCAGAAACCTGCACACCTCTGGAAAAATGCCTAGAGCTAAAAGATTTGCTTCTCATAGATTGTGATTAACCTGCTCTACTTTATTATTAATGCTATGCCAAATGCAGAATCCAGGATGTATTTTCATCTGATTCATCTTGTTGAATTGTAGATAGCAGAAATAAATTACATGAACCTAAAAAGACTTTTCAAGGACAAATATAATACATTAGCACAGTGCTCAAGAAACAGAAAAAATGAATCTTAATAACAAATGTCATTCATTACAAAAAGGTAGTATATAGTTTTGCTTAGATGATACAGACATTTTACCAGTGTGGAACCTTAAACCGTTCCCTATTAGACAAAATTACTTATTCTTTTTCTTGTAAAAGATCAGAGAAAAAAATAATAGCCTGTCACTCCAATAAAAACCATTAGTTTGTTGAAAAAATTCCAGGCCAAATCTGCCTTACCTTTGCTGCAGCTGAAGCTTCATGCTGAGACTAGAGGTGTCTGATTGACCCATCATCCCTGCTGGAAGCCTCTACTCCTCTGCTAGCCCTGACTTGTGCGACCTCGAAATAAGTGCTGATATTTTACAATTCATGACACAAAGGAAAAGGAAAAAATGAAAATGGAATATCTGATTAGGAATATAATTTTCAGCCACCACTGTTTCCTGAATGCTTTGACTCCTGGTACCAGCAGTTTGAATGTGTATATATATTATGCTGGAATCCTTCTTCCTGTTAAAATAGACTAATGAAGACTTGGATTTAAGCCATTTTTTGTCCTTAAGTGGCATGCAAAATGAAAGGAAAAAAAGAGACAGTTCCAAGTAGGCGTACTTGTCCTTCCTCAGCCAACAGAGAATTTAATTATTATATTGTGAATACTTTTTTCATGTGGGACATAGCTCCATTATCCTTACTGGAATGCTAATGGAAGTCTAGAGTCAAATATATTGAATTTTAATAAAGATTTGTGCAAAACAGAACAGGTGACTGTACAAAATGCTTGAATTTTGCTCTGTTTTAGAACTATAAAGATGCAAACCAATTTAAAATCTGTAGTAAAATAAGCCAACAAGTGGATTATACATACTTTTTAATAATTTTCACCAAAAATAATCCTAAAATTCTGTACTATATTTTCTTTTAAGAATGTCTTTCTTTATAGGGACTTCATAATGTTTTATTATTCGTGGTACCGAAATATTTATTTAGAAAAAATAACACTAAGAATTTAGTGTTTCAAAAAGTGGGTTCTTGATCATCAGTATCTATGTGAACACTTGAAGCAACTTCTCTGAAATAGCTGTTTCTGAGTAGCCATTTTTTCCTGTTAGCATTCCAGTTCAGCCTCTTCTCACTGCTCAATCATTACCAAAGGAGTTTCCTCAACTAATGCTGCTTACCATAAAATTTCATTTCTGCTTAGGCTTACAAATATTTAATTCTCCTCTTACCATTCTGTGGTGTGTACCCATTGATTTTTTTGGAGAACCTGCTTAGAAGACATGTTGAAAAAATAAACAACTCACCTCCCTAGCAAAAAATCCAACCAACCAACCAACCAACCAACCAACCAACCAACGAAGCAAAACAACAATGAATAAACCACCAGAAAAGAAAAGAAAAACCCAGAAAAATTATGCGTTTGTCTGTATTCTATTTTGGTAAGTTTCAATATTTTCTCTTTCTGTTCAGAATGGTAATGACATGATCAGAGCTCAGGATCCAGCTCACAAGTGGCATTAGTCTGTCTTACAGCTGCGCACAAGGAAAGGTGAGGATTTGGCATGCCTTTTCCCTTTAGTACTCAAAATCCACTTAATGCATTATTGAAATTGTTGGGTTTTTTCACCTTTTTATTTCTTCCTTTTCTCTTTAATATTGCAAACTGCCTTGATGCTAACAGGAAGAATTTTTGGGTCTTTATCAGAATGTAAAAAAAATTGATAACCTACACTGAGTTGCTGTACACGGAGAAGATGTATAAATCCCAGAGGGAAATTTTCTTCTATATAAACATGTTATTTCTGTTTTATTCAATTACATAACTCATATCAATGTATGCTTCCATGTATGCTCTTTTGGAAAACAAACAAGATATATAGATAAGTATACATATGTGTGTATTTATATATATATATATATATATATATAAATCAGTAACTTTGTTTTCTGGTTGTAACAAATTATAAGAAGGCTGATAATGAGCCCTGTTGTGAAGGACGCTGTCCCTGCTCTTCTATTTTTCCTCTGTAAAGCACATCTTGACTTGCAAAAGGGGAATAAACAAACCCAACCAAAACCATTTTTCTTCCTTTTTTGTTGTACATATTATTCTGAATAAACTATTAGTCCAGAGTCTAAATAGAAATGCTGGTTCTAAATAAAATTGTACTGAGGGCTTTTAATGTTAGCATAAAATACTAGTAAGAACCATAACCAACATACATAGTCTTATGCTAAAGTACTTCAGATGCATTCAATGAATTCAATCAAAGTTCAAGATGCTTTCCTTATTTACTTTATCTTAATGCATGAATCTAAATTATTTTTTCTTCTAGCTAGAAGTGGCTGTCTGAACTTCAGTCTATTTTAGCTTAAAAAGACTATTTTTCTCTGTTGTGAATTAAAAATTGTTTCTGTTTTCAGACTACACTACTAACTAAACTCTTTAATAACAGTCATTTGTGTCATTACAGATAAAATTTAAGACCAAGTTCACCTATATCTGAAGGCTTTATTATTGCTTAAAGGAGCAGATATTCATTTCAAGTCTGCTTCAGATACAGTTTTATATATGACCAAATATCATGATAAAAGATCCATTCATCACAGTTATTACCTAAATTATTCTGAACCAATAGGTCCAGCACATGTTATTAAAATTCACAAAATATTTTTAGCTTTACTTTCTGTCTAACAGTTAGATCCTGAATCAAAGGATAATACCATAGTTATATGTCTGAGGACGATTGGACAACCTTTGGGTATTTCTGCACTCTGATTAAATTTCTTTTTGCTGTAAGGGATTCCTAACTCCATCACAGTTTCCAGAGGTCATTTAAGTTCCACTTATGTTCAGCTTTGCAAATTCCCTGTCGCTGGTGTCACACTCTTAATCTCCTGACATCTCAGAAAATATTAAACTTTAATGTACAATATAATGGTTATTCCTGGGGCCGTGCCTTGTATCTTGGCTGGCTTGACCAGGCAAAGCAATACCCTGGGCAGCAAGCCACCAGGGGCAGCTGCTTTCTCTGGGCATTCACAAGACTGACTGATGCTGGCAGGCAAGTAGGAATGGTTTGAATCATCAGCCAATGACAGCAGCAGTAGTCCTGGAGACATCACTTTTTGCCATCTTGCCCAAAGGAGCTCTGAGTCTTTTTCAAGATCTCCGCTTACCTCCTGCTCTCCAGGATCATTTCATTCCTTTGAATTTTTCCTTTCCTGTAGGAGCCACACCCTTGGTCTGGGACTTACACCTTAGTACTCAACAACAGCATTTTGCATTAATGTCCCACAAGTCTTGGAGTCTGCGTGGTTATCCCGAGGCTGTAGCTAATAGATCATGTCATAACAGTTTGTGTGCAAACTAATGCTCCATATCTTTGGGCAATTAATAATGTAACTTTCTCTTAAAATAGTGAAGCTCATTTTTTCTGTCAGGCACCAAAATCTAGGTCTTCACTTTGGGTTTAATCTTGCATCAAGTATTCTTGATTCCATGTACGTCTCCATGATCACATATAGTACTCTGTCTCTACTACTGAAGAAATAGTAGACATAACATAACAAGAAGCAGAAGTTTCCTTGGTTCGATTTCTGTCTGTGAAAATAAGTCATTGTCTTCATTCCTCTATTCCTTTTGGGTTTCTCTGACTCCTGAACTCTTTTCTCAAAACACAGATTTGAGGATTAAGTGTTAATTGTTTCCTGTGACCATGAGTAACAAAGAGTGCCAAAACTGATGTGACAAAACTCTCTCTAAACTCCGCTCTAGAACCTGAATATTTTATGTACACTGTGCAGGCAACACAACACAATGTAAAGTACTTTCACTTGATGGTTGTAAATTATGAAACAGCTCCTGGTTTTCCTGAAACCTTAGGTGAAATCTAAGGACGCTAGCCAAGATGTGTCTTGCAAATAAATCAGTTCTACTTCTATAAGGATAACATTTAGACAGATGGCCATTTAGAGTCCACTATTTCACTAGGGAGGACAAAAACAAGAAAATGGAGAGCAGACCATGTTAGGGCAAATCTTATGGTAAAATATGCAATTTTTCTTTCTTTATTGCACTATGAATTGAAAGTGCTAACTAACTGAAAGGTGAAGATAGACCTAGCTAGAATATTAAAAATATTGAGGTGGCAGTTGATGTGTCCATAATAACTGCTTGCCTACCCATATTGGGTGTGGTCTTATGTGCCGTGTTACTTTATTTTAAATTATTGAGAACCAGGATATGTAAAACGTATATTCCTTGAAAGACACTAGAAAAAACCAACTTCTCATTCTCTTAACACACAGTCTGTCATCTGATTTGAGAATTCCACTTCAAAAAGAATTTTCCCAGATCACCAACTAATTGCATTTGAATTCTCAAATTTTCCACATAACTGGAAGAGGAATGAAAATCAACTTGCAGTAGATGTATTTAAAAGAAAGAACCCAAATTCACATATATTTTTGTCCAGATTTCCTTATAAGGTGTGGTGTATGTGGAGAAAATTGTTCCAGTCCTTTATGTAGAATATGATATAAAAAAATTATTATTCACTAAGTCATATCCTATCAGGCTGACTTTTTTTTTTTAATTATTGGTTTTTCCTGCAGAACCTCTTCAGCTGGTAGCTCACATGAGCAGGAGTAACAACTGAATCCAGAGGCCTCTTCTCGCTACTGGAATTACACTAAGGTCATTTTTGCCTACATCTCCCTGGATTGGTGTATTATTTGAACCCATTGTGCTGCGTATTCTCACAGCCTGTTCCCCCAGCCTGCCAAGGGACCACACTTTTTCAGAGATGCATCTGGAGAACAGTTCCAGAAAATGACAGGGTATTTGGTCTCACAAATCTACTTAGTGAGTGCAGCCTGCGTGCCCAAGTTGTTTGGCTGTACCTGAACACCCTGCCATTGTCACACTGTTGGTATGCACTGCTCAGATCATAGCATTACTATCCGCTCCTGTTCTTTCATAAAATCAGAATCATTAATTCCTGTTTAGTCCCTAAAGTTCTGGATATCTGTCATGAAAATCTTGGGTCTGAATAAGTCCGCGTCAACCAAAGTATAGCGTTATACCAGTGGAGTTCTTTTTGAGAGCAGGATAATGACAATTTAATCAGTGGAAGTAGTATAAGAAACTAACACAGCCTGCATTTCCAACTGCTCTTTAGAAATTTGCAAGAAAGTAACAGGAAAATAGTGTCAGGAAAGAAGAAGAATAAACATTAAGAGTAATAAAAAATCCTAATAAAGTAGAAAATTCACTTCAAAGAATCATAAATAAAACTATGGAAATGTATGTTTATGGACTAGCCACAACTGTATAGGATGCATAGTTTCTGAGATTGCTACAAAAGGTTAAGATTTCTTTCAGGGAGAACATAGAATTTATTATTATGATTACTTCTACTTTTCTATTTCACACATCTTTAATTTTTTGTTATTGTTCTCACAAGTGATTTTTTCTTGTGAATTCTTTTGTATGTCACAGAGAAATGACATGTGGACATATATTGCACATCTATTATATGGATTGTAATCAGTCCTTCTGGTAAGTACTTAGAGCCAGAAATTTATTGGAAACCTCTGGCCTCCCTTTGACATCAGCTTTCTTGATTTATGTCAAAATTGGACCTTTTTCTTTGTGTTTCCTTTCTGCCTTCTTACTTTTCATGCAACACTCTGGCAGAAAAAATTCTCCCAAAGGTGTGATGCCAATATTTAGTTTGCTTTTGTTACTTTTCTCCATAAGTATACATATACACATATATATACTTATGTACACTTATATTTTAGAAGTAGAATATTAAATGCTTTTTCCATGTCACTAAGTACTACACCAGCTCTGCAGGCTTTTTTGAATCTCCAAATTTAATTTTAATTTTTACACACTATGAAATATTGTGACATCAGATAAGTAACTTCAAAGTAATTAACACAAGATATTGATATAGGATGATTTATGTAGCAATTAGTACATAATATGAATTTTTAGTTATAAAGTTTTTAAATATGAAACTTGAATTTTCAAAGCAGCTTATTTAATATACAAGTAAATATGTGATCTTCTCCTTTGTGAGGTTGCGTTCTTCTCGCTAATGAAACAATAAGTTCCAAGGAAAAACAAGGTACCATTTATTACAAAGTTGTATTTAACATCCTAGAAATTCTAAGACTTTCTGAAATAGTGTACTAATGATGTAACATCATGACCCAAAGTCCACTTTCCCTTACATCAGTATTTCCATTGTACGGGATGAATGAAACATTCTAAACCAAAAAAAACCCTCTCACTTTTTAAGGGACAAATGAATGTCCTGCCTTTTGAGGATAATTTGAAAGAAAGCTGAGAGAAGCAGCCACTCTTAGTTATGTAAATTTAAATAGTCCTTTTAGTCATCTGACAGATACATGCAGTGAAATATTACAAGGCATTTGGCTCCTTCCCAAAAGGCAGCCCAAACCAGAGTTATGTTAGATCAGACGCCATGTCCCACTGTTCATGTGTACAAATTATTATCAACGCCACACTAACCCAAAATAACAAAACAAAAGAAAAACTTCTTAGAAAAAAATAAGAAGAGGTAGTAAATGTCATAAAAGAAGACCTCCTCAAAAGATTTTTATTTTTTGCTTAGGATTAGATTTGTTTACAGAGAATATCTCCAGATCCTGGGATGTCAGAAATAATCTGGGTGTAACAAAAGGCTTCCAGGCTCGCTTTTTTGTTCATCAGGTTTCCTGTTTACCTTCAAAAAATAAAGGCTTTGAAATACTGTATTTTCTTATCTTCAACTTCTAAGCTTTTGTCTTGTCATACCGCTCAATTATTTCTTACATTAAAATCTGAAGAATTACACCATCCCAGGGAGCACCGACTACCTTTCCTAAGTAAGAATCCATCATCAAATCATCTTGAAAAGATATTAAATGAAATAAATACTATCATGACTTAAGATTCCATTCACTGAGTTTCAGTTTTAACTTTTGCATAACCTTATCTATACATTTTATTTTAAACTGGTTTTTGTTTGAAAACCTCCCTGAATGACCTCCACCTTCTTTTCGTCTCTGCTTTACATTTCCCTTCTGTGCATTTGCCATATTTTTCACTTGCATTACAAAATAATAATTTCTTTGTCAGAATCTTAGTTAGTCATATTGATTATTTCTGCTTTAATATCTCCTCAATTATGTGTCTGTCTGCGCTTGTGATCCTGCTTTCTATAGCTTCTCTCTTCTGTTCACTGTTAAAGTCAGACTTAATACCTACTAGCATATGTCAATAAATGTTATCTTCATTCCCAGCTAGTAGAAAAGGTTCATATCGTTATATTTTGTTCTTCTGCTCTCTCTCTCAAATTTTTGTCTCAATTTAAAATATAAACCTTTTGGCAATGACATTTCCTTTACTACTCTAATCATAGATACTTGGAACTTGGTTTAGTACTTACTGATGTTCAAAATTATCATTACTTACCAAAGCAGGGTTTTGGCTTTCTTTTCCCTACATAAGCAAATGAAAATGTGAATAACAGCACGCTGTACACAAAATAATGCCGTTCTCCATATTTTCAAGACAAATATTTTGGTTCTTTGAACTCTGCATCTCCCAAGTATAATTCACTTTTACATTACATGCTCAATTTTTTTTTTAATTTACCCCATGACATTTTAAGAAGTTCTGCTTTTTCTTCCCTATTTTTTTTGTGCTGTCAAAATGTTTCATTGTGTTGTATAGATGGAATTACAAAGGAACTGAGAAAATAATTCTGATCCTGTAAATCATCTAAACTCATTACTACTGAAATTCTGCAAACTTTTAGTTCTTCTTTTTTCATGCAGAAATTATATTTTCTAATGGAATGGAGTTAATATGTATGATTTCAGTGTATTTTATTAATTTCTGTGGAAAATGAATCTATATGCAAACCACTGGTTTCTTTTGAGTTTTACTAACACTGCATTAAAATAGAAATATATAATGATTAAAACCCCCAAGATTTCTTTTAAGTGCATTGTTATGTTTATGTATTATATTAGCAGGAAGCCATCCAAATAAGTAAAGACCACTCAAATTTTGGCAATCCATTAAGTTAGAAATGTTGCTACCAGGTTTCTTCCACAGGTAAATGGGACAGATGGATGTCTCTAAGAAACAGTCCAGACTACTTAAGATTTGAACCATACTTTTTAGACCATCCCTCTCTCTGCTTTAATTATAAAAAAAAAGTAAGGGGGAAACCTCAAGTTATAGCACTCCTACTTTAGTTATGTTTGGATTATGCCAAAATTCAGCACAATGTAAAACCAAAGTACATTGCATGTTAAGATTTTTATTCCCCACCCCAAATGTACCTGATGAAGAATTTCTGACTTGTTGGTACAGATGCACATGGAGAGAGAGAACCTAATCTGCCATTTCTTCATCTGCTGTTGTATTGGCACCAGCCAAAACCAGTTCCTGTACAGGGTGTCAAAATATGGAACCTGGACATGTCTATTGAAATTCAAATAACAGAGTTATTTCATAATTTAGAACCCATCTGGACCTAAGCCTACATTTTCTGCCAAATGAGCACCTTGGCAAGGATATGAGTTGTTAATTTTATTGGTATGGCATTTTTATTAAATACTGAGCATGTAGCACTGTGAATTTATGTCATGTTTTACAAACAGATAATAAAATACAGTTCTCGTCCCAATTGTGTGATGAGATTGCAAAAGGCAAAACAGAAATGTTTCAGATATTAAAAAAGTGAATAGATAATTGTCCTGGGTTATCTGTATTCTGATTACCATCTTCATGAGCTATTGAAACCAGGTGTGGAAATGTTCCCTGCCTCCTCCCTGCGGATTATCTTTTGTTAATGGCCAATCCCTACCTCCTCCCTCCGGACTATCTTCTGTTAATGGCCCCAGCAATGCCCTGCTGCACGACTCATATGTAACTCGCTCCTGGACCATCTCCTGTTAATGGGCCCATCAATGCCTTTGTGAGATGCCCCGCCCAGGGGGAAGTGGCCAAGCATTCCCACCTGGATAAAGTTTGGAGGTTTTGCAACAAAGGACAGAGCTCTCTT
>WEIT01013912.1:0-12203 GCA_013389985.1 Dryoscopus gambensis | reverse complement strand
AAACACCTGCGAATTAAGCAGCTCAGAAATTAGCCACAAGTAGCATATTAGCGCAGCTAATCAGGCACGGTTCAGTATTTCAGTTTCTTGATTTGCCCATAAATAAGGCTGTATGTGGCTGCCCTGGGGCGTTCTGGTGATTAACAGCCCTGACCTACAGTAAAGTGTGCAATCTAAACAATTTAGTGGGATCTGCAGGTGTACATTGTAAGCTTGTTGCCTATAAGGCTGCTACATTCAGTACATAGAAAGCTGCTGGTATCTGGATGTCTTGTTCATACATTTAATCGCACCATTTAATGATCAATTTTCTTTTCATTCATTTACCAGGGCCTGTTAACATTAACGAGTTTTAAACTACGAGGCACTGATGCGCAACTGTGAAACCCAGTTGTCTTCTTTGTCTTCTTCAGATGCCAGAGAAACAAGATCACCACTCTTTGCTGTGCATTTTCATATCTCACACCACAGTTGTTGACTTCCATCACAGCTGAAATGACACGTTGCTATTCCATTATTTCAAGACCTGTGTTTTGCTGACCTACCTGTTGATTACTGATGTAAAGGTGCTGTGTGGAGCACAGCAAAGAAGGAGCCTGTACACAGACAGCTGCAAGTTGCTGTTCTGGTTTTGCAAAATGCTGAAACAGAAATGCCTCATCACTACATACTGGCATGCTAAGCACATGTGCTGGAGGAGGTTTGGAGTTCTCTTGAAACACTAAATGTGGACTCACATAAAGCTCAGCAGTAGCCATATCAACTTTAACTGTAAGAAAAAATTACACTTATAGGAAAGAAAACAAAGATATCCTCCCAAAAAGCAAGATACTTGATAAAGTATCGTCGTTACTCAAAGTACTGAGAGCAGCCTGCTAATTCCTCACCTCCATAAGAACACATGAGGACATGGCCAAGGGTGAAGGTGAAGGACTGGTGAGGAAGTTATGTCATGTAGCCTTACTTGTGAAGGAATGACATTGCAAATCCAGAGCTGTCCATGTTTTCATATGCTGGAACATTTTAGGAAGGAAGCACAGAACCATAAAAGATACATGACTGAGGAAAAGCAAGATGACCACTGCTATTCACAGTTTTCTCCTGCTGTGTGAATAACATCAGGACTTCTTGGACCACAAGACAGCAATTTTTTTTACACAAATGATTTATTATTTTAACACTGAGAACCTTGAACTATTTGAGCGAAAAGGTATTAAACATAAAAAGGAAGCCCACTGATAGAGTCCACAACTATGTTTCATACGGAAAACTTTACTTACAAGGAAGACATAATTTCCTGTTTCATACGAAACATTAAATTTAATTAATGCTTTTTTCTTACAATTTTAGTTTATTTTCCCATCACACCATGCTGTACTGATGATTGCTGGGATACATGACTCAGTATGATACTGACCTGACCTGGAATGACTTAGCTTAGGTTTCTAGACTGAAGACACCAAGGCCCAGCTCTGGCCAGTTGCTGTTCCTAACCCTGTTCATGGAATGCCCTGGTGGGTTCCTCTAGACAAGCGTAGACAGCATGTCCCAGTCTTCTCACTAGAAGGCCGCCCTGTACCTTGCATGGCGTAGATAGAAGCACCTGTCAAGGTTGGTTCTTCTTGATCTAGATGGCTTTTTTCTTATTGGGACTCAGTTACAAAATCTGAAGTTTCTTTCCGAATTCATATAACTTTATATTGGAACAGTGATAGTTACAGGCCTGCTTTCCATCACTCCCAATTTCTGTTCAGTAAAGCGATGCTGAGGTGTGCACCATGTGCAGAGGAGGGTGGGATGAATGTGGTTTTGAATGTAAGGTGCTGGAAGACTGGATAGATAGCAGAGCAAGATGTCTCATCCCTGTACCTGCCTACCTGAGTTTTCCACCAGGCCTGGGTGCTGACTGGGTAAGGACCATATTGCTCAATCCCAGAAAAATATCAGCACTCCTGAGGTGTTGCCTGTCAAAGAAGCAGGAACTCAGAGTGCGAGTCATTAAATTGATGGCATAGGCACACTTTGTGCATTTCTCTGGGNTCGTTTAAAACAATCCCCTTGATTATCGCCTAGATACAAGTCACACTTGATTCTTCTGAGACAATGATCTAGCTCTAGTTACAGTGGGCTAACATTCCATTCCCAGGCTATGCCTTTCCTAACTGCCACCACCACCCCTCGAATTCCCCTTGCAGTTCTAAAATCATGTTAAAATCATCTTAACCCTATATTATCACTTGTACTAGTATATTATAAACTCCTCATGTATTTAGTAAGAGAGGTAAAGAATTGAAAACATAAGAGAAGAAAACAGAAATGTAATGGAGAACTTTACAATGTTGTTATACACTGACATTTAGATGAGTTACAAGGTGTGTGTGATAGAAAACAATNACTGACCTGACCTGGAATGACTTAGCTTAGGTTTCTAGACTGAAGACACCAAGGCCCAGCTCTGGCCAGTTGCTGTTCCTAACCCTGTTCATGGAATGCCCTGGTGGGTTCCTCTAGACAAGCGTAGACAGCATGTCCCAGTCTTCTCACTAGAAGGCCGCCCTGTACCTTGCATGGCGTAGATAGAAGCACCTGTCAAGGTTGGTTCTTCTTGATCTAGATGGCTTTTTTCTTATTGGGACTCAGTTACAAAATCTGAAGTTTCTTTCCGAATTCATATAACTTTATATTGGAACAGTGATAGTTACAGGCCTGCTTTCCATCACTCCCAATTTCTGTTCAGTAAAGCGATGCTGAGGTGTGCACCATGTGCAGAGGAGGGTGGGATGAATGTGGTTTTGAATGTAAGGTGCTGGAAGACTGGATAGATAGCAGAGCAAGATGTCTCATCCCTGTACCTGCCTACCTGAGTTTTCCACCAGGCCTGGGTGCTGACTGGGTAAGGACCATATTGCTCAATCCCAGAAAAATATCAGCACTCCTGAGGTGTTGCCTGTCAAAGAAGCAGGAACTCAGAGTGCGAGTCATTAAATTGATGGCATAGGCACACTTTGTGCATTTCTCTGGGCTTTTTTTGGTTGGTTGGTTTTTGGTTTGTTTAGGTTTTGTTTGATTTTTTTATGTTTAGTAGCAGCAGAAATAAAATGTGTCAAAATGTTTTTCCTGGCTGACATGAAAGACTGCTTTTTTTGGAANCAGGCTATGCCTTTCCTAACTGCCACCACCACCCCTCGAATTCCCCTTGCAGTTCTAAAATCATGTTAAAATCATCTTAACCCTATATTATCACTTGTACTAGTATATTATAAACTCCTCATGTATTTAGTAAGAGAGGTAAAGAATTGAAAACATAAGAGAAGAAAACAGAAATGTAATGGAGAACTTTACAATGTTGTTATACACTGACATTTAGATGAGTTACAAGGTGTGTGTGATAGAAAACAATCACGAATCTTTGCAAGTATTAAGAACAGAATAAAAAATGTTCAAAAAATAATGTACAATCTAGAATAAAGATAGCAGTGCAGGAACAGAATGAGATCTATTAAAATGCTTTAGATGCATCACAGAACTTCAGGCTATGTCTTTGGCAAAGTTAAAGTAAGATTTGAAAGTGTATCTATGATTTTGAAAAGTGCATGCTATCACATCACCAGTGTATCAGAGCTTTTTTTATAAAACAGCCTTTGCCTTTTGGTAAAGGAGATGCTAAATTTCAAAAACAGCAAACTCAAGATGGCTACATAAAACCAAGCAGATTTAAAAAAAGGTTGCAAAAACCAGATTTATTGTGGGAACTCTGAAATGATATCTAGATGATCCCTGAGCAGCCCTTGAGATGTCAGGGATGATAATACAGTAACAACGTTTGGGAAGTATTTCTAGTTTGACACTTAGCCTTTTGGCAGGAATTTATTAAGACAGAATAAGCCTGTGACTTTTCAATTCCAAGTACAATTTGTTTCTCTAATATATCTACAGAAGTAATGTGTGATGGAATTTTTCCTTTGCTGTACCCAGTACTTGTGGGTGATGATGTGCTATAATAGGTTCTCACAAGCCATATCTCAACAAGATAAAACAAACACATGTACATCTGTGGCCCAGTGTCAATGCCTTAAATGTACATCAGAAATGCATTAAATCTTCTGATTGCTATTTTGTTTGTACAGCTTGTTGGTTCAGACTTTCTTCTGTAATGTACCCTGCTGATTGCCTTGAATTATTGGCATATCCTTGGTAGAACAAGCACACCTTGTCCCGAAATTCAACATTACAGATGTGGCTTGAATCCTTTCCTTTATTAGTAGAAACAGAAGAAATGTTCTTCAAGTTATTCCAATATGCTTCCTGAAAGCACTTATTTCAGAATCAACCGGGTCTAGCAGAGCTTTGGACCAAAGATAAAGGCATGTGATATCACACCAGAAATTCATCCACACAGTTGTTTGTGTGCATCTGTGCCTGTGCCTATATATAATTACAAAACCATGTAGAAAATAAAGTGTTATGGACAGACTTGGAAAATGGTGCATCAGAAAAGGCACTTTTAGTTTTGGACAGTCTTTCTGGGCCAGATTCATAGCTGATTTAAAGCTGTACATCTCACATCAACTTGCTTGTTTATATGTGAGACTTTCCTTTCTAGAGAAAGTAAATATTTTAGAAGTAATCTTGAGCTAAGCTGTAGTGGAAACCTTAGTATCTGATAAAAATAAAACAAGTATATAAAAAGTAATATTAATTAATACCATCCAGATTCAATCTCCTGTGTTCCTGCGACACGATTTCTGCACAAAGTCAGCCTGCTGAAAGCATATTCCTGGGCACAAAGAGACAGGGATGCATCCTTGGGGTTTCAGTTTATGTCAAACCACCTCATAAGGTGTCCAGCGTGAGATGGTTACTGCTTTTGTAGATGAATTCTCCCTTTTTTTCCCATTTGTCACCAACTTTAGTTGTTAAGGGTTGTGTCTCTTGTACCTGCATTGGTACTGTGAGGCTGATAATCACTCCATGAACTGCACACCTTGTGACCTTTGGACTGACCAGATGGGACACATCACTGGATGTTGCAGTGACCCAGCCCACTGGGGACTGTGGGTCTTCCTCCAGGCTTGAGAGGCAGGCTTCTCCTAAGGACTTTATGTACCCCAGTTCTGTTCCTTTGATGCATTGTTTCTCCCTGCCTCCTTTTATTCCTTACCTGTATGTTTTCTCTTCCCTGCTTCCCTACTGGCCCTGTACCTCAGTCCCTCCCTTGTGGTATTCCTACTGGTTGCCTTGCCCTAGCCCCATCTCTGTACCGCCCCTGCACCCCAGCACCCTCGATCCTGATGTTTGGCCCACCCTGCAAACCTCCTATATAAGGCCCGGGTCCTTCCTCCATCTTGTTCCTGGCTCCTGCCAGGAGGTTCAAATAAATCGTCTCGTGCAAGAACATGCCAGAACCCTTCCTGACTTTTTCATTGTCCGCCTGAGTGTGTGTGTGCGTGCCTGCTGCTTCTCTGACCAAAGCTGATGCTACCTGCCTCACCCCTATGGGAGTCTGACCCCTGTGGAGCTGCTTCCTCTGGGAAGGCACCCAGAAATGGAGGCTCAATGAGCGGGGCAGACCGGGGGCCTTGGTGCATCTGAGCTAGTAAGCTGGAAGGGCAGTGGCCCTGCGGAAGCGACTCCAAACCCCATGGAGACGTCATCGGGAAGGTCATGGCACCCTCATCCACCACGCCACAACAACTGGAGGGGTTTTTTTCTCACTGACAGCTCTCTGTCTTCTTTCCAAAGGAGAATCATGGTAGAGTTACACAGGGACCAACAGAAGTGTTTGCCTGGGAAAACACACTCAGTCAAAGCTGGTGGCCTTCTATGATCTGTTTATGATGTCAGTGGTTAAGGGAAGACTGGCTGATGCCATCTACCTGGACTTGAGCAAAGCATTTGGCAGTGTCCCACACAACATTGTATCTAAACTAGAGACATCGATTTGATGGATGAACCACTTGGAGAATAAAGGATTGGCTGCATGGTCATACCCGCAGTTTTGCAAGGCAATGGCTTGATGTCCAAGTCAAGACCAGTGACAAGCGGCTTTCCTCAGGGGTCAGTATTGGGAGCCGTATGGTTTAACGTCTTTGTCAGTGACATGGACAGTGGTCTTGAGTGTACCCTCAGCAATTTTGTCAACGTCACCAAGCTGTGTGGCGCAGCTGACCGCTGCGAGGAAGGGATGCCACCCAGAGGGGTCTTGACAGGCTTGAAAGGTGGGTCTAAACCTCAGGAAGTTCAGGAAGGCCAAGTGCAAGGTCCTGCACCTGGGCCGGAGCAATCCCAAGCACAGATACAGGCTGGGTGGAGAATGGATTGAGAACAGCCCTGGCGATAAGGAGTTGGGGGTGTTGGTGCTCAACATGACCTACTAGGGTGTGCTTGTAGCCCAGAAAGCTGACCCTAACCTGAGGTGCATTAAAAGCAGCATGGCCAGCAGGGCGAGGGAGGCGATTCTCCCCTTCTGCTCTGCTCTGATGAGACCCCACGTGGAGCACTGCAATAAATTCTGCTGCCCCAGGACATGAACCTGTCGGAGCAAGACCAGAGAAGGGCCATGAAGATGATCAGAGCTGGAGCACCTCTCCTATGAAGTAAGGCTGCGAGAGTTGGGGCTGTTCATCCTGGAGAAGAGAAGGCTCTGGAGAGACCTTACAAGAGTCTTGTAGTACCTAAAGGGGACCTACAAGAGAGATAGAGAGGGATTTTTTACAAGAGAGTGATAGGACAAGGGGTAATGGCAGGTTTAGATTATATATTAGGAAGAAATTCTTTATTCAGATGGTAAAGAGGCAGTGGAACAGGTTGCCCAGAGAAGCTGTGGATGCCTCATCCCTGGAAGCGTTCAGGACCAGGCTGGATGGTGCTTTGAGCAACCTGCTGTAGTGGGAGGTGTACCTGTCCATGGCAGGAGGATTGAAATAAGATAGTCTTTAATTCCCTTCCAACCCCAACAATTCTATGAAGCCACAGTGCAAGTCTTATTAAAATTTCAATTTCTTTTTGGCTTCAAAAGTAGATTTTCACTCTTTTCCATACAAATGTATAACGTGATTTCAGTAGAATAAATTCATTTCCACAATCCATTCAACACCTGATTAATTCATATTATTGAGGCAACAGAGATACGATTAACTTATTTGTGTTTTACAGTTCATAAACTCTGTTACAGATAACAATGTGAGCCACTGCTGATTCTTTATGCAATAGAAGAGCTTTAGGAACATCAGTAGAGACCTGTTTTTTCATTAAATATGGTTGTAATCTAATTTAGTTGTAAAAATCAGCATATATCTTGAAACTAGCATCCTACATCAAATAAAATGGAGCTTGACAGCAGCTTTTTCGTCTTCCTAGCAGAACTGCAAAACAGCTTTGGGAAGCTTATTGTGCTGGCCCCATTTTTAGATAATGTCTTAGAAATGTTTCTATATATTTCTAAGTAGGTGAGGTGTATGACTCAGTGAACTCTTCTGAGCATTCTTAAACAGCCCTTCATTACTGTGAGAAAAAAACCACAAGGAAAGTATCTTTTATCCAAAAGGTGCTTTGTAAATACATGCATGCCCTCAAATTACAAAGCACTCATATTGGAAAATGTAATAACAAAATACAGTGTCAGTGCTTGTTACCCTCACATTAAAAATTTCTTCTTCATTATCAGATGGCACTTCCTATGTTTTGGTGTGAGTCCATTGCTTCTGGTCTTGTACCAGGCACCATGGAAAAGCACCTGGCTCTGTCTTATTTGCATCTTTCTCTCAGGCCTTTGCACAATTTGATGAGTTCTCCCCCATAACCTTTTCTTCTCTTTTACAGCCATGGACCCGTGGTTGACTCATAGGACCAATTGTTGACCCACAGTGTTGAGAAAGTCCTCAGGTCCTTCTCCACTACTGGCAGGACTGAGGGGATCACTGGCTCCTCCATTGCACCACATGGTCTGTGTCACATAGCTGCAACAGTTAAGGATGTGCGTGCTAAGAGAAATTTTGCTGGCCTCTCCTTTCTGTTCTGTTTTACCGAACTGGGTGATACTTAACACTATTCACATTTGCATAAATGTCTTGGCATTTCTGGTACCCTGAATGTCTTGAGAGAATAATTTGTTTGGGAAAAGAGAAAGACTACTAAGTGAGTTAAATATAATCTGAAAACAGGTGAGCAGACAGCTGGAGAATATGGTCAGTGATTCTGAACACAGATTGGTACCTGGTAACTGTCTCCTAAAGAGACTACTGAATGTCATCTCCAGCATACCGGTTCTTCTCGAATGGCAACTCTCCTTTGGGAGACAGTAGAAAGACTCAGCAACCCATTATTTAGATGTAATGAAGAAATTCTTTTGGTCAGTTTGTGTCATTTCTGTGAAACTATTTAAGGCAAACAATAAAAACCCAGTGTTTTTTCAAATCAAATATATGATGAAAAGAAAATTAAATATAGGAACACTGAAATAAGGTGAATGTGCTGGTTAGAATAAAATGAATATATAATTAATGTGTCATGCATAATTGTGGATGATAAATTAAAATATTTGCTAAAGTTCGGAATAAACACAGTCAGGTATATAGCTACAAGTTGTACAGCAACACAGGAGTCCATATATTTGTGAATTTAGGGAAAGTCAGTCTCAATGCAGAGAATGCCAGAGATTTTAATTAATAAGATTGAATATGTAATCAGTACAAATTTATTATTGAGAGGGTAACAGCTAGTCCTGAACTATTATAGCCTAATATTGGTTGTTGGAAGAGTTGGATTATTCACAACGAATAATAACTGTTATCATTTTTCCCCATTTTGGCTTGTAAAGAATTCACAAACTGTATCTGACATCTAAAATATATTAATTTACCAGAACTATTTTACCTTAACACATTTCAGAATTGTTTCTGAACAAAACATTCCAAATTGCATATTTTGTGTATGGCACTGTGTTCTTCTGAATACCAAAGCTTAGTATCGTTTTCACTTACAGAGATGAACAGAGCTAACAGAGCAATAAACAGGAAATTTTTCTCTTCTGTGAAGAAGATGTTCCTGAACATCTTTCAGGATTGCCATTTTGGACATAGGCTACTAAATTTACCTATATTCCATTTTGTCAGCTTTAGTTCTCTTTGGATCTGGCCATGAGGTGCCAGTGTCTCTGGGACACAGGTATTTTTTTGTGTGATGATTTTGTGATTCGTGATTTGTGGTGTGGATTTGTGGAGACTATTGCAAAACTGGGCAAAAAAAAAAAAAAAGCTTCAGTAGCCATTTTGTTCAGCTCTGAAATGTAATCTGCACAAAATATTGTGGTTTGCATAGCCCCCAGAAAATATGCCTCACTTCCCTTTTCAGTTGATTATGTCTAAATGCAACAAGATGCACATGATTAGAGTTGTCTATTTTGCATGGTCCTTGTGAGAACTATCTGCTTTTGCCTGTAGTACTACTCAGTTACTGGCTGAAGTTTTTTATCCAGATGACTAATTTCCTTTTAATGCTCTCATTCTCTCACAACAACCAAAAAAAGCTCCTGCTTTTATAGAGCTTCATATTTCTATGTCAAGAAAGCCCTCATGATGAAAAGTCAGTTGAAACAAAATTGAGTGTATATAAAATGTTAATAATTTAATTCCATTGCCTTCCATTATTATTCTTTAAACTGAATTATGAGACCCTATTTGCAAATCTCAAAGTGCTCTGTGAATTACAAACAGTGGCTCTTAGCTAAAGTCCTGTAACCAGATCCTATATTACCACACAAGAAAAACTTCAATTACAGCTGAAAGTGGACGTGCCATTTAATGGTAATAAAACATTATAGTGATAACGTAGCTATCCCTAAATCAAAGAAATTAAGGCCTACATTTCACTCAAGAGAAATCCAAAAGTATTAGAGTACAAACGACTCCTAAGACTTTGCTTTTTATCTCTGATGATGCCTTACTGTGGCCGAAACCTTAGGATTTCAGGGCACTAGCCCTGGAGATCCAAATTACATTTAAAAGTTTTTTAAAGTCATCAGATTCCTTCTGTCTCCTTTTAGTTCCCGTTGACTGATAAAGAAATCTGTATCACTTCTGATTCTAATAGAGGCTCTTTCTGTAGGGTCAAAGCATTTTTACAATTACAAGGGCCATAAATGAAGGACATAACCAAACCCAGTAAAGCAATAGGGGTGGACACTGACATTTGTCTGTTTCACATATATAAATTTTCAGACAGCCTTGATCTCAAAAAGTTTGCTGGTTTGGTGTCAGTAACTTAAAAGAGAAAACAAGCAATACCAGGATTGTATGGTTGTTTTGCTTCTAAAGAAGGTGCTCCTACAGTGAGCTTGGATGGGTATATCAAAAAGATGTGCAATAACATTCCCTCCCACCTTACTCCCCCCAGGATGGACATGGAGCTGTGCTGAGAAGGACTGCAGTTGGCCAGTCTGCTGGATCTCTGTGGGAACTTCTGCTGCAGTCCTGTATGCATTCCAAATAAAGCAATTTAGTTTAAGAGCATCTGCTTTTCCCTGTTGCAAGATACTGCTAATCAGCTAATTGACATTGTTTCGCCTCTCTAAGCCAGGGGCTCCTGAATAAAAACATTAGTGCTGCCGTGGTGGATCAGATGAAAGAGTCCATCTTATCCTGGTTTCCTTTCTTCTTTGGTGACTAGCAGCAGATGTCTAGGGAAGCAGCGATAATTCCCTCTATGCACCCTCCTAGTCGTGAGCAGCATGTGGACTTGGTGAGTCAAAGACAGCGCTTTTTTTGATTTTTTTTCTATGAACATATCCAGGAATTTCTGCTTTTGCTTTTTGTGTTGTAGTACAGTATCACTTCTTTAAATGCAATATTTTGATTCACCCAGGCTGCTTCTGACTTTATATCACTTTCTCCTAAATCTCTTTATAGACTGTTATTTTTCTTCTGTATGGTAGTTATTATCTCTTCAACTGTTCTCTGTAGAGAAACTGTGCCACAGATCCTCCTCGCTCCCTCTCCCAGTGCTGTTTTACCTTCTGTGGGACCAGAATGTCACCTGAACTAGCTGTTTATTTTCCCCTAAGTAATGGTTAATGTTGTCCTAGGCCTCTCCACGTACCTAGATGTTCCAACTTGAGAACCTTGAATTACTTAGTAATGACAGTTTGTTTTGAATGCTGCAGGCGCTAATGCAGGTCCTACCAGCCTTCATTATTAACCTACCTCTCCAGAATCACAATTTATCATTGTTTTTTGTTCCATAATATACAAATAGATATATGTGTCACCCCATAGAATTTTAATTAGTTTTAGAGCCTACCACAAGAGATGTGGCAGATAACTTAGTAAAAATCCAAATACAATATTTCAACCAGATCACCATCACCTTCCGTCCTATAGGGATCATTAATAAACTGTAAGCACGGTGCTTCACTATGAATACTAGGTTATTTCTTCCTCACTGAATCACATGTTTCCTTGAACCCATTGTTTCTATACTTTAGTAACAGTTTCTACAGGTTTACTCAGGTTTAGTGCCATATATAATGATCTGGAGTTCACCAGATACATCTCTCCACTGGAGTGATTTAAAGAATTTGGTATCCTGTGTTGCAGACATTTACACTTTTTAGAAATTGTTATTTTAGGTCACAAATCCTGACAAAAGTAACTTAAGCTAAATATAGATGTGTAAATTGATGTTTGGAATCACTGCTCTTGAATTTCCAACAATTTTATTTCATCCTGTTCTATCAAATGCACTGAATCTTGTTTACTTCTAGAAAATACTTCTTTTTTCTTTTTCTAAAATGTAACATCCTTATTACAAAAAAATGATGGATTCAACCAAATTCCCCTGTGTAAATTCTTGTCTTGGTTGGAAAGAGTAAAATAATGCTTTAATAGAAGCAATAGAGTAAAATAATGTTTTTATACAAGATCTCACAGAAATATTATGTCACTGTATTGTAGTGAGAGAAAATTTTTTGAAAGATAATGATGATTCTATAATATTCTTTTTTTTTCCTCAGATTTTTTGGTATGTTTTTCTGCTGGACATTATTGGGCAAACAGGATATAAAGCTACTTAATGTCTGTGAAATACTTGACTTTTTTTCAAAAATGTTGGTTTATATTATTTTTATTAAAAAATTAGAGTGTTTTCTGACAGCGAATGGGAAAAGAAGGTGACATGCTAACACTAGGGTAAATTAGGTTGTAAACCAG
>WEIT01013910.1:11794-25832 GCA_013389985.1 Dryoscopus gambensis | reverse complement strand
TCACAAAATCATGTGGAGTCCTAACACTAAATAAAGATGTTATTTTTTTTTTTTGCCCAATAAGAAAATGAAGAACTAAAATGAAGCTTCATTATGAAAAATGTCTAAGTGAACAGTTAAATGATATTGGAACACTATTTTAAAAAGAAGTTACATGTTCCAGGGTCTGACAAAGCTTAGTTATCACCCAGTACTTTGGATGCTCTGCCTCATTATTGTTCACTACAGAGGTGCTCTCATTGGTTTCATTACTCGGGCAGTTAATGGCACTGACTATAAATTACTCAACAAACACTGATAAAATGGAAAAAATTTGAGTCAATGTGCACTGTAGCTAATATGCAGAGCTAAAAATAAGTAACGGGACTTTAAATTCCTGTCTTCATACTCCATTCTGTCACCTTCATTATCTTGAGGTGATAAAGAATGAGGTTTTGAGAATAATGTAAGTCATTTTATATGCGGGCTGAAGTGAAATTTTCAGTTCTCTTAGGACACTCTTTCATTGCATAATACACTGATATGAGAAAAGAAAAAAGCTAACAAATTAATTGAATTCAATTTTTCCCCAACATCTTTTTTTACCCTTCAACAAAAAAGAAAAAAACACTCACAAAGACCTATCTCATGTTTCATTACAAGGACGTCAGAAATACTGTTTTTAACTGCTCAGTGTCATGCAGAATATGAAGGTTAAAGTCTAACTTTCAACTTGCTCATCATTAACATTTTGACATTCACTTAGCCTGTCTGTTCAGAGAAAGATGAATTTATTAGATAGGTAAATAATAAAAAAAGTTATTTTCTCTCTAAATTAATATAATGACACACTTTCATGATGAATTTTCTAAATCATTTTCAGCTTATACTTTCCTCTCTATGTGTTCAATTATCTCTGTCATAAAAAAGAGCTTTTTCATAGACAACCTTTAGCCATTTTTCATGACCTAATTTAACTATAAAGCTGTTAACATCATATTTCAAAGATGGTGATAGATTGCCTTTTAACCGGTTAGAAATTTTCAGATTAGATATTGTAATATTCATAGAAATAACCTTAAAAGTTAGGAAGAAAAACCCTGAAAACATAAATATGGCTTTAACCTTGAAACCTGACTGGGTTTCAGATACAGAAGAAGCTGTAATGTCTTACCAGTGCTTTGTCACTGCAAGTTCTGTGATTTCTTGAATTGACTGAGACAGCATGTGAAGGCCAGATTCTTTGGTTTGATGCTTTTGTTGTAGCTGATTTTACTGCTGGTTACTTCAGATGTTTCAGATCGTTTATTCCTTGCTATTTACTTTTCCACTAAAATGACTCCTTTCGTTTGTTTTTAAAAGGGGATGGAATTTGGTTGCTTTTTTACCTCACTGTTTTGCTCTCAAAAATTAGAGAGTATGTTTTAACAAAATAAATAATAACATACTTACACAATTCACTGAATTTCTTTTTGAGTACTTGAATATTAACATTCATCGTAGGGGAGCTGAGATGTTCCTGTGGTGGAAAAGATTCTCTGAATTTAAAAAATATTGCTAAGTTACATGTTAGAATTTCACAGAGATGTCTTATAGAGACACCTAAAAAGAAAGATCTGTACACAAGCACTAACAGCCAAGTTTTTTCCAGGTGACTCACGCTCATGAGTCAATGACAATCTTCCTTTCACCTGTGAACCAGAGCACAGGAAAGAATGTTTTATAAAGTGATAAAAAGGAAAGAAGCAGCTTTTTATCTATGCCTGTGAAGACTTCCATTGATCTAAGACTTTCATTAGTTAAAAATATATTTTACGATTTATCAAGGAAAGCAAGTTAATTTTACCTGCCTGACGTGATCACTGTGTCAAAGTCCATCCTACTTTCCTCTTTGGATTGGCTTTCATTATAGCGCTTGCTTCAGTGTTTAGGGACAGAATTCTTTGCCTAATTAACCTCTTTCTCTGACGCCTTTTTCCTTTGTGGAAAGTCTCACTGTGGTATTAATGCAAGGCTGCAGGTATCTGGGGTGTAAAGACCAGTAGCAGTTACCTGGAACTCACTCAGTTGCCAACAGGAGGACAAAGCAGCAGCAGCAGCATCACCACCACCTGCAGATAAGAGCTGCAACTCTTACAGACCTTCCTTAGTTCAGTAGTAGACAGACAGAAATATGAGAATAACAGATAGAAAAATGAGGAACCAGGCCACCAAAGAGAGTGTAGCTTCCTTGTGATCATCCTGGCTGAGTACCAGGACTTGTGGCAGGCAGACCTGTCCCCCTGACCTCATGGCAAAGAAACTCAGCACCAGCCAGAGCAGCCTGTTGTGGCCAATGATTCTGTGAGCAGGCTGCCAGCTACCTGCCTTCCTTCTATGACTGAAGGATATCATTTCAGCAATGGGCAGCATTATATGTGATTAAGGGTCTAAGTTAAATCCATTAAGGTAATGAGGGCTAGAGTTCAAGATGACAAACTGAAGTATGTCCTTGATTCAGGATTCTTAGAAGAAATTTAATTTTACGCTGTAAATATGTCTTCCAGTGAGCTACAGACCCACCTGTGGTATGTTTTTACTCTGTTTTAAAAACAAAAATATACTCAGACAGAATATGCAATTTTTTTCCCATTTAATGTTTCTGGGAGTCACTGGTTTGAAAGTACTGCATTGCTGAAATTCATGCATGTTTATGAGCTAAGCATAGCTTGGTTTGATTTCCTGAAATTATGTACCCCCACTGCCTGCTACTCCTTTCAATTTGAACTTGAGTGCAATTACCAAAGAAAACTTCCACTCCTATTTCTTTCTCTGATCACATCACTCGTTCTCAATCCCTTTGCTCACTATTTTTCTCCTTTCCATCATGGTAAAACTATTAATTTTTGATGATAAAACCCTGTGCGATCTCACTGATATCTCTATTTCAAGTTTCTTTTCATCTACACATATCTTACTGCCTCTTTTCCCTTTGTTTCTTCTTCTCCTCATGACTTGACTTAGGACTTGACTATCACACACTCATCCCCCAGCTAAATCAGTTCTTCTCTTTCTGCTGTTCTTCTCCAGCATTCACAGACCACTCCCAAGCTTCCTTCAGGCAGTCATTTCTTGTTGTCATGAATAACCATCCCATCCACTATTGCTTAGTGTCTGGAGTTGGCTGTCACTGAAAGCTCTTTAATAAAATGCCTTGGAATATATTTGTACAGTGTTGTTTAACCAACCAAGCACAGCATATAGCTATTGCAACTTACTCAGAATGGGTGCGTGTAAACAGCTTGGTCTGCTGTGAATATCAACTTAAGGCTCAAGATCATCAGGTAAACAAGAGAAACAAATTGCAGTCATTCTCCATTATGCTTCTATCACAGGTTTCCATCTTGATTACACTCCCAGAATTCACATGTGAAAATTTTTAACAGAGCTTTTTAGCAGACCACCCCATCTGACACCTTGAAATCTGGGTAAAGCCAGTGTTTAGCCTACAAATCCCTGTAGAACAATTTTTGTAAAAATAACAGCTTCAGTAAAGTCTATTTAAGCACCTATACATGTAGCCTGAATACCCAAAGCACCCATATAGATGAACATCTAAAGCTGAACACACAGACACCACTACCTTGTCCTGAACTGCAGAGTGCTCAGCACTTTAGAAAATCAATGCTTTTAGTGGTTTACAGTTAGAATTTAGGAATCATCTTTAAGGTACCATTTTTATGGTCTTGACTATGAGGCTTACAGCAGACCTTTAATGGAAAATTTTTCTCAGCTCAACAGTCTGAAAGCTGACAAGGTGAGACATGTTTGTATCCCTGAATAAATTGCAACATGTTTACTTTTGGGAAGATTTAGTTTGTCAATATCATTCTCCCCTGACGTGTTGTGTCATTTATGAGGAGTTCAATATGAGGGTGAAAAGTAAGGGGGTTTTGTATCCTGCTTAAATATGGATTTAAGAAACATAAAAAAAAAAATTAAAATCTAAATCTTTAACAATGGTCTTTTATGCCTGTTTCAGCAATTACTGAAATAGAACTGAAGTGTGTTTACAGATTCCTGCATTGAACTCTCACACCACTACTGTCACAAATCACATTGCTTTTCAACAATGGGTCATTTCTAGCACTCAAGAATGGAAAGTTGTTTGAAATGAAATATTGCTGTGAATTCACAACGATTTATTTGTTGCCTTTAATATGCTCTTAGGTGGCATCTCTCTTTTTTGGCATTTTACAGTGTCTAGCTTATTTTTCTTTGCAGTATTATAGTAAAAGGGAAGCAGAGCTTTTCTCCAAAGATTTATTTTAAAATTGTAGAGAGTTGGCACTAAGAATTCAGCTGACATGCAAGTTTTTGGAGTACCTATGCATTATACATTTGGAATCTGCCAAACTTATTTATGTATTTATTTCTTTAATGCAAAATGCGTGATAAGATTGTTACTGTTTCTAGTGGAGACTTACAAAAATAGGGTGAAGGGGAAGCTCCAGAACTCAGCTCTTGAGCTAGAACGTTTCTTGTCCCCATATCCAGTCAGCTCAGGACAGTACCTATCTGATTTGACTGTCATACACTTACATATCAATATATTTCTAAAACAAATAAGTATTCAAATAAACCAGTGGATTTTCTTCTCTTTTGGTCATAGTAGCTATAAATCCAAGGCTCTTTTCAAACTAAATCAAATAATTTCAGCTGGCTAAGAATTCTTTTATTTATTCTCTCTTAAAATATAGGTCCAGCTGAGGGCTTTACATATCACTGAAGCAAAGATCCCCGTACATGTAAACTTTACAAACATGCAATGCTTTCTTCTTCTTCCTGCTGCCAGATTTTAATCTCAGATGCTATTTTCTTCTTAAATTACAGTGTTGGTTTGTGCGCCATGGGATATGTAATGAACACCTTGAACATGATGAAGGAAATGTCATAAACTTTCACTGTATCATTATAACAGGTCCTGAATGAGTTCAGAGAAAGAAATTCTCAACTAGAGAGTTCAGATTTAAAGATGTGGGTTTGTTGCCCATGCTGGAAATTGAAAGGAATCTAAGAAGAATAAAGGTTACAGAGAAAGTATAAAAAGTTCTTGATCGATCAAGGACTGATGGCTAAAATGAACCAGCATTTCTCAGTGTTACTGGCTTACTAAAAAGCAAATGATAAGGACTGAAAACTAGTAACTATTATGAAGTTTGTCAAGTCCTTTACCAAATCAAAATTCAAATAGATACTCAGAGAATGTGGCCAAATGCCAAATCCTAGCTTTCTCAGAATTTAGGCTTTTTCGGCTCCTGTATCTTTGTTTAGAGTTATTTCTATTTTGAAATTTTGCTATAAAAGGTGTGTCATGGAAATGTAGGGACATAAGATTTTCCATGGGACATAGAGGAATAATATACATCCTATTCATTGTAGGACCAGATGTCCTGTCGAGCAAGTTATAATTTGAGACCTATGCTCATGGAAATAATGCATCTGTTTCTACTTAAACATAATGCTGCTGTAAAATGTTAAAAGATGGGACATCACCTGCTGATCGGAAGTAAAGAATAAACCTTCTGTTTTTCTTTGCTTCCACATATGTCTTTGCTTTTGCTTTTTTTAACTGCCTTCATCTTGACACACAAGCTTTTACCATCTTATTGTCTTCCCATACTGTCTTGCTGAGGGGGGAAATGAGGGCTTGGTGGGCACCTGATGTTCAGCCAAGGTCAACCCACCACAGTCCCTTTTGGTGCCCAACATGGGGCATGAGGAATTTGAGATAAGGATAGTAATTGGAAGAGGTAACAGGCAAAACATGGACAGAACAATGTTAGAGAGCAGAATGAGGAGTGAGGAATCCTTCCCTGAGGAGGAAAGAGTGGCAGAAATGTGATAAACTGACCACAGCCCCCATTTGTGGTCCCCCTGAACTGCTGCGAGGAGGAGGAGGCAGAGAAATCTGGAGTGAACAGCTGAGGTGGGGAGTGACAGACTTGGAATCCAACCAGGGTCAGCCCACCGCAATCAGTCAAAATTCAGACATGTCACTTGTGGCACTATCATTTCTCACTCAGGCAAATAGCCTTGGCTGGAAGGAGGGGCATTTCTCAGAGCAAAAGTGCACCATGTGTTACAACATCTGCTTGAACAGACCTGGACTAGCCCAAGAACTGGCATCAGCATTAGGAACTGCATTCAGGGTTGAAGACCTCAAATGCAAACTGCCTACATGCCTATAACATGTTTAGGGCAAGAGCTGCCATCCCTACACAGCTGTGTCACACTGATACCTCCTCCTGCTGGGAAGTAACAGCNCATCTTGACACACAAGCTTTTACCATCTTATTGTCTTCCCATACTGTCTTGCTGAGGGGGGAAATGAGGGCTTGGTGGGCACCTGATGTTCAGCCAAGGTCAACCCACCACAGTCCCTTTTGGTGCCCAACATGGGGCATGAGGAATTTGAGATAAGGATAGTAATTGGAAGAGGTAACAGGCAAAACATGGACAGAACAATGTTAGAGAGCAGAATGAGGAGTGAGGAATCCTTCCCTGAGGAGGAAAGAGTGGCAGAAATGTGATAAACTGACCACAGCCCCCATTTGTGGTCCCCCTGAACTGCTGCGAGGAGGAGGAGGCAGAGAAATCTGGAGTGAAGTTGAGCCTGAGAAGAAGAAGGTAATGTGTTTTAAAGTTTGACTTTGTTTCTCCTTACTCTACTCTGATTTCATTGGTGAATAAGTTAATTTCCCCAAGCCAAGCCTGTTTTGCATATGATGGTAACTGGTGAGTGATCTCTCCACCTTTATCTCGACCCATGAGCCTTTTGTTATATTTTCTCTTCCCTATCCAGCTGAGGTGGGGAGTGACAGACTTGGAATCCAACCAGGGTCAGCCCACCACAATCAGTCAAAATTCAGACATGTCACTTGTGGCACTATCATTTCTCACTCAGGCAAATAGCCTTGGCTGGAAGGAGGGGCATTTCTCAGAGCAAAAGTGCACCATGTGTTACAACATCTGCTTGAACAGACCTGGACTAGCCCAAGAACTGGCATCAGCATTAGGAACTGCATTCAGGGTTGAAGACCTCAAATGCAAACTGCCTACATGCCTATAACATGTTTAGGGCAAGAGCTGCCATCCCTACACAGCTGTGTCACACTGATACCTCCTCCTGCTGGGAAGTAACAGCATATTCCTGGATTGCATGGTGCAGGTGTACCTGCTGCTGTGGGAGCAGGGGAAGACTTCTCCTAGTCAGCCTGCTCTCCTCAGTTAATGTAACAGAATGGTCTAAAATGCATTATTTTGGCTTCTATTAAGGATCTTTTATTAGACCTCACTAGTAAATATATTGAAAAATGGAAATAAATTCAGTTTCTATAACAGATCAAAACCATTAATGATGTGATAGATAAATATTTTAGAGAAAAAATATATATATTCCAAGTAACAGAAGTCTCAGATGGACAGAGAAAGAAGAAAGGGAGTATTTCATATCAGGGTGGCCTCAACACAACCGTATTTTTATCAGGAAACAAGTTGAAAGAGACCAAGTATCTCAAAGGGGGAAAACAGCTTTGAAGCATAAACAGGATTTCTGACCCTCTATAAGTTAATTAAAGTTCAAGGAAAATGACCCATAAATAGAATAAATAACTTTTTTTGTTCTTAAGTGATAAGCATACCTGCTCACAGAAATGGTGTGATGAGACCGGGAAAATTTTGTCAGGGCTTTTGATCTTCAGAAGGAGGTTGTGCCCTTGCCTGTGTGCTGCTTGCAGTGCCGGTTCTGCAGTAGAGAGAAGCTGATGGTCATTTCATGAAAGTAAATTTCCATTTCTCCCATACGTAAAATTTTAACACAATCTGGGAGCAAGCATTTCATAAATAAGAACACATGAATTAATTCACTTATGCACTTATCTGTCTGCTGCCCTTCTAAAATATTTATTGCCTGAATGAGGTGTCTGGGTGAGCTGCATATCAAAGTTATGGGGCATTACAGGTCTCATAACATCTTCCTGCCTTTGGTGGCTCAATAGCTGCCTCTTCAGGGCAGGATCTGAGTTGAAAAAAGGACAGAAAAGCAGCTGACTCACTGTCATGGTTTAACCCCAGCCAGCAGCCAAGCTTTAGGCAGCTGCTTGCTCACTCCCCACCAGAGAGATTGGGGAAAGAATTAGAAGCTGGAAAACTCATGGGTTGAGATAAAGACAGTTTAATATGGAAAGCAAAAGCTGCACGTGCAAGCAAAGAAAAACAAGGAATTAATTCAGTGCTTCCCATAGCTGGGCAGGTTTTCAGCCATCCCAGAAGAGCAGGGCCCCATCACACGTAATGGCGACTTGGAAAGACAAACTCCACCACTCCAAACGTCCTTCCCTTTCTCCTTCTTCCCTCAGCTTTATATGCTGAGCATGGCACCATATGGTGTGGGATATCCCTCTGGTCAGTTGGGGTCATCTGTCCCAGCTGTGTCTCCTCCCAGCCTCCTGTGCACCCCCAGCCCCCTCGCCAGGGTGGCTGTAGGAAGAGCAGAAAGGGCCTGGGCTCTGTGTAAGCCCTGCCCAGCAGTTACAAAAACATCTCTGTATTATCAACCCTGTGTTCAGCACAAATCCAAAACACAGGCACTTACCAGAAACTGGGAGGAAAATTAACTCTACCCAAGTCAAAACCAGCACACTCGCTCCACCTCATGACGACAATGGTATATTATTACGCCAACGGCACATTCAATGAGGTAGGCTGTGATAAAGAAAATGCATCTCTCTCTGAGCCACTCAGGTCAGAAATATATTGCAGCAGGTGAGAGCTTCCCTTCTTTAAAACAGGAGGCAGAGATAAGCTTCTCAGGTCTACGCTTTGCCAAAGAATCTCTTACCTCAGATTTGAAATTCTGGTCATATGGGAAGCTGCTGGATCTGATTCCCAGTTAGTGACTTGTGACTTTTGATGTTGAAGGGTAGGGAATATGCCGTCCCAGTGCTTATGAACTGCCAACAGGAATGTGGCAGTCATCCTGCCTAGCTAACACAGTAAAAATAATAATGATAAAATTGGTGCTGCCCTGTTTTCCCTTGTTATGTTGGGAAAACAAGAAAAAAACCGATTTTATATGTTTTTAATATATAAATGGCTGAATTCTGGTACGGCATATTTTATGACTAAGAAAAATAACACAGGGTTTTAAGCAAACACTGGGAAATGCCTGAGGCAGATCAAAATCATTAAAATTAAGTATTCCTCATTTGTTTAATGTGAGCTATCTAATTCTAGCTTGCCTAACAGTTGACACTGTTGCATCTTTATATAAAAATGGATGACAAAATTCCCAGCTTTCTGTGTCTGCAATGACCGGAACTGTTTTTTAAAATTTTTTAACCTATTCTCAAGATTAGTACTAATTCACAGTAGGTGTAATGGAAGTGGGAAAAGGGGAGAAGCTGCTTTGGAAATTTTGCTTTCTGAATGTCTAATAGAAATCTTGCCTTCTTAAGGAGTAATATGCCATTTTGCAAGGATCAGTAATGATCTATTTAGAGAAAACAGGGTTTTATTATGATTGGAAACACATAGCAAGTGCATTTCCAGTTCTTTCATTTCTGTCTCTTATTTAAAAGTTACTGTGAATTCTTGAGTCTCTGTTGTTTAGCAAAACTCTTAGTCTTAACCTGAAGGTTCAGCTGTTGCACATCCTAAGGCAGGAATGCTGCATTTTGGCTGTTGTCTCTATTTGCTGACAACATGAGAGAATTAAATTTGATGACCTAAGACATTTCTTCTGTTCTGTTAATGAATTACTCCTGATCAAAATCTTCAGCAGTTTTCTCTCATGCACTTTCACTCCCTAAGTCCTTGCTGTTGTATCTGAAATCTATAAAGATCTTGAAGGATAGACATATAACCCATTCTTTGTGCAAAATATTTTATAAGATGCATTATATGCTGTGACCTTATGTTTCAGAGGATTCTATTTAATTCAATACATTCACATGTAACGTGCTTCTTCTTGTCATCTTAATTTGAATCCCTGTATTTTTAAGATTTTATTATCCTTCTTGATGACAAGGATAATGTTATCTCTTCCGCCTTCTAAAAATAAAATTATATAAATGCTAATGAAAAAGTTACTTTTTCCTTCAAAAATACTAGTAGTCAGGACATACAAAACTTCAGAAATTCAAAAGCATAAGCTAAAAGACCAAAGGGGAGACCAGGGAGGCAGGAAGGGATGACAAACAAAACTACCCAGAACATCCCTGAATCATCATGAGAAATTACCTATTCTGAGCATATGCTCACTTGAAACACCTGTCTCAAATCTAGAAAATCAAATAAATAACTACAAGAAACCAATTTTATATGTGAAAAACTTTAAGAAATATCTTGTGTATGAGACACACAAAAAAAAACCCCAACCAAACCCAAACCCAACCAAACTGAAAGAAACCTGCTTATCTCAAACCACCAAAATAAAATGAATAAATACCCCAGAAACACGGAGAGACAGAAATGTGTGTATGTGTTACTTTTCCCTTGGCTCATCTCTACAGCTGATTTCAGCCAGTTTCTTTGTCCTTTTTTTGGGTTGTCATTTTGTGGGGTTTTTTCCTATTGGCCCAAACCCAACAAAAGTAAAACCCAAGAGATAACTGAGATAGTTTTTTGTTTGTGTGTGTTTTTGTGGCTACATATATTGGCTAGAAGTAGAAAATAAGAAACATGCAGCAAGTTATAAACAGTATATGGAGAGACATTTTTGGTAGATTTACGTTGATGATTTTTTCAGTGGAGGAGACAGAGAACTCTAAAAGAATCAAAGCACAGAAAATTTTCATGTTGGAGACAACAGTAAAGTGATGTGTAGTCAGTGACACACAAGCAAACAACTGAGCATCATAGATTTTTCATATTACAATAATTTGAAATGAGTGTTGTTTATAGTTAGATGAACAGCAACAGTACTGAAGATCTTTCATTTTAATTTATACATGCATTTGTTAGAACTTGGCAAATTTTGCATAATCAAGTGGTTTGTCAGCATCCTAAGAATTGACCTGATACTCATCTGGTCTTATTTTTTCTCTCTGTCACTCTCACTAGGCAACACATGACACAAATGGAAACACAACATGGTTTCAAATCAGAGTATTTGTCTCATTAATTCACATCTGCAATTAATAAGAATAAATTGCATCCATGCTGAAAAAGAAAATATTGATCATCTTTAAAGATATGCCGTTATTAGCTTTATGGCACCTCTATCCCATTAACAGCTCACTTAGCTCCAGTAATTCTAATTCATAACTGCAAAAAATAAAATTGCTGGTAAAGACTCCTGAAGTATGTTTAGACACATATGAGAATTAATGGTCATTTATAAGGTACAGATCATAGCAATAAACTTTTTCCTACTTGGAGTAGACCAAATATTGTATTTTGAGCTAGACTTGTGGTGTGGTCAATTCCTAAATTTGATTTTCACCTTTTCATCTACACTGAATTCATCTTTTCCATCTCCTAGGAGAAAGAATAATGCTGCAAAGATCATACCAGAGAACATGAGTGGCAACATAGAAGATGAAGGTCAATATGAAGAATTATTAGTTCAGCTAATTAATCAGATGCAACTCCATTTAATTATCCGAATATGCAATGTAAAGAATAAAATATCTGTAAATAACTGACCAAGCTAGTGAGGAACAAGAAAGCTATTCTTTTTCAGGAACAGAATCTGATTTTATAAACCCAGTGGTGATGAAAATATTACTCCTAGACATTTTTAGTCTTTTCGAGGCTGACAGTGTTGATCTGTGTTTTGTTATGAGCAGCCCTACCTTGAAGATGCTCACACCGTGGAGCAGAGCTTGGGTCCTGAGGGTAGGGTCTCTCCACTGGGAATATGGCTTCAAGTTCTACTTTCAGCAGTTGTGGTAGTATCACTAAAATTAATAATGCAGTTCATATCTGTTGTCTCAGTTGCATTATATTTCATAAACCTATATTTGAAAATACCTAAAAGTTTTAATGCCAATGTGTTATTTTTAGGTAATTTCCATTTTTCATTTCTGCACTGGTCATGGGAAAATAAGTAAGTATCTGTGAGAGATTAAACTGTTCTGTTTAGAGTAATCTAAAGCCACACAAGTCATCTTACAATCATATTCTTTTTGGCTTGAAAGCAGTAGTAAGATGTTAACAATGTGAAAGGCAGCAGATATAACTACATATTATATCATAGGAAGAGACAATTAGAAAAAGAGTATGAGATGAAGTACCTGCTTAGAAAGCTGTAATTTTGACTGGTAATTAAACACAAGTGTTTCATTTTCCCAGTCAGCTCATCAGTGACTCTAGAAAATAAATTATCTGAAATTGAAATCTGTTAGGTGAAACAATAGTAATTAATTACATTTCTCAAGGGACAATATATTCCCAAAGCCTGTTTTTTGATAACCTCTTCAGAAATAGATACCACAATGTATGGGTGGCAAACTAGGGACAATAACGAATAAAGATAACTTACTATCCATGAGGCTTCCAGCCTGGCTTCCAGTCTACCATCTTTTTCTTAGAAAACACAGAATTAGGAAATGTTTCTTACAATATGTCATGGTTAATAGTTAGCACCTTTGCCCATGTGAGTGTAAGATAGTATTCTATAGGATTTGCTGTAGTGTTTTTGCTGGCATTCTTCCAAAAGTTAATTACATATACAGAGAAATTGGTGATTAAAAGGACCTAGTAGGTCAGAAAGTAATATCTATTTGCAATGAGGGAATTCTCCCAAGAGAACACCCTATTATGTTTTTCCTTTATATTGGATTAAAGGCTTGAAGTGTTGGGAATTCCCCTTTTGTTCTGGGAAATTAATCAATTCTAATTTTCCTAATTTTTTCTGACTAATTTTTCTTCTGATTAATTTCCTTCAGTTGCCTCAAGTTATTGTGTTTACTCCCTGCATGACTATCAATCCCTCCTCAGTTTTTGTTTAGCTACTCTACACATATTAAAATTTTAATCTATTCTTGTATGTCAATCCCTT
This sequence comes from Dryoscopus gambensis, assembly GCA_013389985.1. Taxonomy (NCBI): domain Eukaryota; kingdom Metazoa; phylum Chordata; class Aves; order Passeriformes; family Malaconotidae; genus Dryoscopus; species Dryoscopus gambensis. The sequence continues at coordinate 12,808 of WEIT01013910.1, read as the reverse complement.
CAGACCTCTTACATGTTTCAGTATTTTTCTCCATAATCCTTCTGTTCTGCATGCTCATTCCAGTTATCAATCATCCACAGTGAGTGTTGGATTTAAAGCCTCTATTACCAAACCCAGAGATTTTATAGGGTGAGGTAAAGATATCTTCCAAAAGAGAACTAGCAGTTTTGAAATTGTTGAGGTAAAATACCAACCTGTTCTTTACTCCCTGCCAAAAAGGTGCAAAACTGCACCTTTAATGACTTTCTCAAGTTGTGTGTCATGATAATGGCCTTAAAAGATGAAATCAAGATGAAGCTTTTCATGATGAGACAGTTGAAAAGCAGAGAAGAGATGTTTCACAGCCGGTATGGAAGATGAACAAACATGCTGCCAACAGCACCTCCCAGGATAGGCAGCAGAAACAGCCTGATGAGAGAATTACAGATTTTTACCTTCAAGAGAGCTCCAAAAATTAATTTGGATTAATTTTTTCTGGGATATGGATGTGTTTCTTTTAGGTTAGCTTTACCTACCTATGTCAACTTGGTAACCACAGCTCCCCAGCTGTCCAGGAAAAGCCACGCAGAAGTTTTCTGCTTAGGCAAGAGGAGTGCAATATCATCCTTCTTCATTACCCCACCACTTAGGCCCCAAAGTAGATTTTTTGCTATTTTCAGTAAGCCAGCATCCAGAATCCTTCAGAATACAGGACCCTATGTGAGAGTGTTCACAGTGCCCTTACCAAGCACTAGACAAGGTTAGGAGTGAGAAACAATATCTCTTATTAAATTATCAGAACTAGCAATGAAACAAAACCAAAACAACATCACAAAAGATAGAGAATCTTAAGAATTATTCATGGAACACCAGCATTTTCTACTATATTAGCATAATTTTTTCTGTCCTTGCCATTGGAGATTGCTCGGTCTCGTCCTATCTTCACCTTGTGGTCCCTCCCATAAAGATCAGACAGCTTGCATCACTTGAGAATCCATCCACAGCTTTATGTAGGAGAGTGATAAACATTTATCA
>WEIT01013910.1:0-10106 GCA_013389985.1 Dryoscopus gambensis | reverse complement strand
AGAACACTGCCATAAGTACATATTAGTATTGAATCCCAATTATTTACTATGGTCATTTGAAAGTTTTTTAACCATATGTTATTCACAGACTTTGTTATCCTCCAATGAAATATGGAAGATAAATCTTTACCTGACTTTGATGTTTTAGGTGAATAACTTATTTTCTACTTTTAGTGTCTTCAAACTATTAACTAGTAAAATTGGAGTAAAAAAATCAAATGGGATTAGAGGATAGTCTTTGGCAAATGTTGCAGTTGAGGGAGTTCACGTTGTGATGAGAGAAAAGAAGATAATTTTTCTTTTTCTGCCTGATGAAGAGAAGATACTTAGTTTTTCCTATGATTTCTTTTAGGCATCTAGGCAGTGCGTTAGAAAAAATTCACTTGGAAACTGGAACAGAATTAAAGCTTTTTTTAAGCTGGGAAACTGAACTAAAGCCTTTTTTGTTTGGATTTTCTGAGCCTAACAAGTATTACTGAAACTAAAAATAAATGGAAACTAAAATTTCATCTGCATTTTCATAGTTTTGGGGTTTTTTTGAAAGCATTGTCTTTGTGTTTACTGAAGAGGAAAAATCCTTAGGTTAGCAATCTAGCTGCAAAAAGGGGTTCAGAGGAAGGAATTTTCATGAACCTTAGTTTCTTACAGAGTGCTTACTGAGAAGTATGGAAATAAAATCCTGCCAAAAAACCCCAGATTCATTATGCCCATTTTGTACAGACATTAATGGCCACAGATAATGAAGAACCAAGACCAGAGTAAGATCCCATGTACATAACCAATTTTGTTTGCCAAAATAGATATTTGTTCATGTATGTAACAGATATTGTGAGAGAAGAGAAAAAAAAATCCCATTTCTGGCGTATGGATAAGAAATCAGATAGAAATTTATCATCCAAAATTTGCTGCAATTCATTTTGAGCTGCCTGGCCACTTCCAAAGTCAAGAGCAGCAAACAAAAACAGTGGTTCACTTTGAATACTGGTTTAGCCTAAATTAACATGCAAAATTTACAACGCTTTTTTCTATGTTTGCACAATTATAAGACTGGATGGGAAAAATTAAAATCAGTCATAATGAAAAATTGCAAACCACAAAAGCAAATGGCAGATATACTCCTCCAAATCAGAGGAAGTGTTTTAAAGGGAAATTTATATTCACAGAATAAAATTTTTCTGAGAAGGCTTTGGTGCTCATATAAAATAGAACAGAAAATCTTGTACATATCATCTTAAAACTCACTATGACTTTAATAAAGAACTCTTGCACTATTAACTTCATCATTATTTTTCCTGTTGGAATATTTTTAATTCTATCACTGTTGAATATTTGGCTATCCTTCTAAGAAATTTTGCATATCTTTTGGTTTTGATAATAAAATTATCTTTTTGAAGCCTTCTGTGTTGAGCAAGTATTTCCCAACATACTACAGATTTTTATTTTAAAGGATTTGTTTTTCCTAAATGTTACACCTTATGATCTATTCTCTCTTCAGCGATTCAATGGCCTGTGCTGTAGTGGTGTAATCTCATCCTCCATCTCTTGCAGTTTCATTTGAAATGTTCTTAAGTTTTTTGTGTTTCCAGCCCAAGAACTGCTTAGGACTCTGACCACTATCCAACATTTATTGTGATGATCGATCTTTGGGAAATGCTCACATCCAGCTCTACATACTCTAGAATATAAAAGGAGGTATAGGTCTTGCCTTAAAAATTTAAAGACAAAGTAGATGGGCAATGACTGAACAGGCATGTCAGATAATAATAATAAATTTTATTTTCTAATATTCTTAAAAAGGTTAGCATACAGATGACTATGCTAGTTTAGTATTTTTAAAGTTCCTGTCAGTTCCTTAATAATACCATTAAACCATCTGGTGAGAGTCTGTGGATGTTCTCTAAGGTAGGGTATTGAGGAGGTTTTTGAAAGGAAAGGGAAGACATGGGGCACATGTCATGTTAGCATCTGTGTGGAAAAAAATGAACTGAAAGAGAAAGTTGTACAGGCAAAGTGAAAGATTAAATTTGAAATGTAATTGGAAAAATGCCTAACATAAACCCTTAAGGGAATATTAGGGTGGTGCAAGGAATTGTGGCTTTCTCCTTTTCCTGTAGTATGTTTTTGAAAGACTTTCTGGACGGTACATAGAAGAGGCTAGAGAAAGTTAGCCACTCTTGGGATGCAGATATTACTCTCTGGTAGAAAGGAGTTTTGATTTAGCATGTAAATAATGCAGCTCATAGCAGCAGCATGTAAGGAAAATAACGACCTGACCTTTGCAGTTGCCATGACTTTTCAGCCCAGGAAGAACGGACAAGGGACTGTCAAAATTGCTGCTCCTCCTCGGCTGTTGACTGTCAAAAGGCTCAAACTAGCTATTAAGATTTAATTGGCAGGAAAATGCATGAATGCTGTGGTGATATATTGCTGGGGTTTGTATCTGTTTTTCTTAGTTTTGAAGTTTACAAATACTGAAAATTCTAATAAACCTTTGAAGGCAGTGGTGTTTGCAAATGGCGTACTAAGAGAAACTTGTTTTAAATTATTTTCTCCCTTGCTTTACAACAAAGATTGAAAAAGCTACTCCTGTAATTTTCTCTTTTTATTTTTTTCACTATTACCACACAGTAAACAAGATACTTGATCCTGACTCCTTTTTATTTTATTTGTTGTTTATAGCATATGCTTCACACAAACAAACACCCTTTTTTAATACATCAGAACACAAAACCTGACATGACATACAATGTAATTGATAAATTGCAAAACTAAAATGACTGCAAAAAGGCGGCACTGTGGGTTGAACCTTTGAGGGACTGACTGAGACATCTGACAAATGTTAGATTCTGCACTCCAAAGAATATTTCCAGACTGCTTTCCAAGTTCATATTGTTTTACGTAAAGATTCAAATAGTCCAGCTTATATACTGAAGGCATGTTGTGAAATCAATAGAATTTAGCCTCAGCAGCAGCTGTAAGATTTGGCCTCTGGACAGTGTAAAAGAACAAGAAAAAATTATTCTGGAAGGGCATATATTTTATGAGCAGAAACAGCAATGCTAATTGAATTCTACAAAGAGACTATCATTGAAATGTGAAGAGCCTTTGAGCAAATTTATGGCCACATTATGCCTTCTTTTTGCATCCCATTGTGCTCATCTGGCTCACAACTTGGCTTCAAGAGCCAGATCCTCAGCTGCTATAAATTGGTGTCATTCCACTGAAGACAGAGAAGCTGCACTGATTTATACCAGCTGTGGACCAGGCATGTTTATTCCTTCTATTTTTTCCCACTATTTGAATGAAGGTATAGCCAGAAAAGCTACTATGGTCTAAGCAGCAGATGAATAAACATGGTTGGGAGCATATCCAGCATGGCTATACCATTTCTATTGTTTGAATAAAAAAAGACCCAAACTACAACTGGGAGTCAGTTAAATGGAAATTCAGAGATCTCCCTCATGTTATTAATCACCTATCATATATACAGGCACATTCAGCTCGGAATCATTTAAAATGTCATTTTATTTGTAGAAAACCAAATTAAAATGGGAATTTGTTCTGAGCACATTTAGTTCTTTTCTGTTTGTTTTTGCATTTTTGGTTTGGTTTTTTTGTTTTGCTGGGGTTTTTTTCCTAAATCAATGAGTCATCATAGCTCTCTGAATATCTGTGTTGGTTTTTGAAACTCAAGGTCTTTTGATGGAACTAAATTGTATTATTCATATTAAAATATGAATTGCATGCATTTACGAACACAGCATATCCTTGGGTAATACACATTAGCTTCTGAAATCAGAGTTCCCAGTTTTATGATATTCACTCTCCTTTTGTTTGTATCCAGTTTTATAGGAATTTAGTGAACAGGAGCATCTTAAACTAAAACATGGAAATGAGTATCATTATTATTTTTCCTTAACAAAAACTCAGTATTATTTTTCCTCAATAAAGTCTTCATGGTGAAGACTCCTGGACTTATGAAGGTATTTAACAGCCTGAATGTTCAGCATGACTTACACAAATTTAAGATTTTTGTATTACGCCCAGAGAAAATGAGAGCATTTCCTGATACACTCTCTGCACTCTGACATATACCTGCAAAGCTGTAGATATACTGAGAAGAAACAGCAACTCTATTCTCCACTTCTCCAGAAATTAATCTATGAGATCTGTTATGCATCAGACTGCCTCTGCCTGGATAGAACCTCAGCATTTTGAAAAGGGGCTCCTAATTTCTGGGTGACACATCCCATTAGCCCACTGTAGATGTTTCTTTGATACTCAGAATTAAGAAAGCTAAAGGTATATGTCAGAACACTGAAAAAAAGAAGGGCTTTGATTGAAGATGTCTTGAAATTTCCTGAAGTGACTATCAATTCTTTGGAATATGCCAAAAGTTGTATTCAAATACTGAAGTACCAACTCAATGCCTGGTGGTTTTTTCACCCTTATTTTTTATTTTTTTTAAATGCATCTTTTTCCATTGGAACAAGTTAATTAGCCAGGAAAAAATTAAGGATAAAGGGCCAATTTGTGGCAGGCTCGTACTGGCCCAAATGAAAGATTCCAAGGACCTATAATTGGGAGCAGGGGTTCCCTCTTTAAAAGTATGAGGAAGAAAATAAATATGAAAGAAGTTTTGAAAAATATGAAAAGCATCCCTTTGCGTGGGTTATTGCTTTCGGGTAATTAATAATGATAGCTTATAAACTAATAATTGATTAAAACTGATCATTTAATGGATAATTATTACTTAAGTGTATGTGATGAGTTACTAAATAACTATTAACTGACTAATGATTAGTGGTGATTATTAATTATTATTTATTATAATTATAAATTTCACTTCTAGTGTATCTGCAGTAAAATTATTTACCTCTTTCCCCAAGCATCCATCCCCATAGCATCTAAATTGCAGATCAATCAAATTACGAGAAAACGTAATGTTCTCTTTGCTCCTTGTTCTCTTTAAGAATGTATCTAGGTGACTTTACAGTTGTTGGGCAAATGGATGGAGCCTTTGATTTGTCTGTAACATCCATTTGGATGCAGTCTCTGTAATTCCTGTTGGAATTTCTTACCAGCTCTATGCAAACAGGACATGATTCTGCTGTTGAGGTAATGTGCTTGTAATGATCTAAAACACCACTTTATAACAGACATGCGGAAATGTCCATTATGTTACGAATTTAGTTTGCCATTCAAGGAAGAAAAAGGCAGTTCAACACAGTATGAACTGACAGCTATTCAGTGGGTAACAGATGAGACATTAAAATGAAGCCTGTAGCAATTTTTTCAGGAAAATTCTACAGATAGAGTTGTTCATTGTAAAACTCAGAGTTGGAGTAATAAGGTGTAAACTCAGAGTTTTGAACTCAGCAGCTGTTATGCAAGGACAATGTGAAATCTGAGAAGGGAAAAAAGTCCATTTTAGGAATTTGGATTAGACCTTTTTGAAATAAGCCCATAAACTAGATGGTTTAGAGTCAATATGGCTGGATCTCAAAAAAATATGTATATGGCAAGAGAACCTTCAACAGCAAGTGGTGTAGCTAAATCATATCTATGAGTCCTACACAGTGACATAAAATTTGGACCTGGTTAAACACTGGCTCCACTGAACCTTGTATTTTTGCTATTTATCAGTCCATCAGCCTCCAGAAACCCAGAGCCTCTGAACATCTCAGCTCCTCTGGACCATGATCTGTTCAGTACCCCCAGGGGAATAAAGAGGTGCCAGCCTTGTGCACAGATCTGAATTTTACCCCTTTCTGTATTTAGTCACTTTGGTATTACCTCCTTAGGGACTTAAATGCCAAAACCAGACATTTTGCTATCTCCAGCTACACACACTTTACATCTAGGGAGAGACTTTGGCTCATATTTGAGTTCTGCCAAGGGAATCAGAAGCCTAAACGGGGCAAAATCTTGGCCTGTCATGCAAACCAGGTCCAGGTGTGTCTGCTCAGTGTTCCATGGCCATCGGTGTCTCTGGTACCGCTGGGTGAAGTTTCACCTTTTTTCTTGTGTGGAGTCCATGAGGAACAGAAATGTTCATATCAGTGTAAGCAACATGATGGCAGCAAGCTCTGAACTCCGTCCTGTGGGCAAGGCTCTGCTCTGGATCTCGGTCCCCTCGGGCGAGCTCAAAGGCTGATGGCTGAAACTCACCGGTGTCTCTCCCTGTCCTGCTAAAAAACTGCACCAAGCTGCACATACAGAACTACTCAGTGTGTGTAGAGTGTGGTCACCCATTGCCATTCAGAAGATGTGCCAGTTCTTTGGTGTATGAAGTGGAAAGTGACGGTAGGTTATAAAGTTGTGATGGATGATTTAGGTGGCTGTATTCAGCTGTAAGCAATAAGTGCTGAGCTCGGCAGAAACTACTAAAGGCAAAACTGCAAGTGATTTACTAGCAATTTAAAGCACATGAGATTTGTAATGCATGAGGCCCTCAGGCCCATCACTTCTCTTCAGTAATGGGAAACAATATTTTGGTGAAAAATGGCATGTTTAGTTTCAACTTTGTGCTGCAAAATATACAGGCAGCCTAGTTTTCTTCATTTCTAAGGGTGTAGCTATTTATGTCTTGTTCACACAACAAGTTTATGTTCAAAAAAAGTTGGAAATATTAATATTCCTTGAGTGAGTTTTTTTATGAAGGAAAATCAGTACTTCAGGATAACTAAAACAGTGCAGTTTTAAAACTTCTGGTCTAAATGATTCACATTTTGTCTTATGTTTGATAAACTTGTGTGAGATTAACTCCATAGTGAGCCAATACAGCTATCCTTTGAAGGAAAAAATGAAAATGTCATCTATTTCCGCACAAGTATCAATACAGCTAAGTAGTTCAAACACTAATTCTCATTTAAGAGGGCAGTGGTGGGTGAAGGGATGCTGGCATGAAGCTGAATACTGGGATATCACATATTTGGTGTGACAGAGATAAACACCATCCAGCTGGGGGCTTATGCTGAAGTTTTCCTAACATACCAATTTTTAAGTTAATGAGGCAACCTTTAAAATATTGTTCCATTTTGAACAGTGAGCATGTGAAAATGGTGCAGTGAATGCCACTGGGAGTTTGGAGGACCAGGAATTTAGGTAAAATCCATGTCCTTTTTTTCCAAGGATGTGTGACCTAAACAGTGGAAGGCACAATAAGCCTGCCATCTGACAATAACATAGTCTGAGACAAAAGGCATTTCCCTCAGCAAAGCTAATCACGCTATGCCACTTTTCCTTGGGTTATTTTTGACATGGTCATGTTAGCTTAACTCATGAGTTACAGCCTCTTCTCTGTCAAAGGCTTAGATGGTAGGTGAGTTCTGCAAACAACCAGATGGTGACCTAATGACTACAAATCCTCCCCTAGTTAGCAAGGATCTGGTGTCTGGTTTCTCCTATGGCATCAGTAGCTGAGCAACAGTCTACTGATAATCCAAGGTGGAAATGAATGATTTGTCTTGGTTGAGTCTGTGTGCTGCCCTAAGTATCCCACCTTCTGTCTGTTCCCATGTCAGCTCTGCCTACCAGACATCTCCTTGTGTGCACCTTTGCAGAAAGGATTGTGTTAGCCGTAGAAGACCCAAATTCCAACGGTAGTAAAAGTGTCCTGAAATACTTCTTCTGGATAGGTAAATGAATAGGTGAAAATTGTATCCATTCATCCGTTTGCTAATGAAGTTCAAAGCCCAGCAGTAGGCAATGAAATTATGTGTCTAATTTTTTTCTTTCAAATCTCTAGTTAAGAATTTCCTTTATTGAAAACTTGAACCTCTTTAAACTTTTTTTATCACAGCTAAACTCTAAAAAATTTTCTATCCAGAAATACAAGTTACTTGACACTACAAATCCTTAGATTGGCAGCATGAGGAAGGAGGGAGGAAGTCAAAGCTATGAACTAGATGTTTATGCTTTTATCCTGAATCTATTGAAACCATGGTAATACATCAATCATTTCTGTTCTGCCAGTGAAACCCCTCCTAACTTGATCAATAGAAAGGATTAAGATGAAAAGAAAGTAGTAAAAGCACATTCTGTCTAGTGGCAGTGTAAATTCCCACTTAAAATCAAGTATCTATACAAGGAGCTATAACTACTGAGAGGCAGTTTTCATGTCCTACAATGACTTTCCCCCCATATTTGCAACTTGAATTAAAAAAAAAATCAAAATCACAAAAACTTTTAAGAACTAAAACCTCAAGATGAATCAGATCAGGCAAAAATTTTCACCATAGTTTCTGAGTACATTTTTTAAAGTTTTGTTTCCATTTTTAAACAAAACTTCCATTTATGTTTCCAGCAAAAGGTTTATCTTTTAAAAGGTTGTCTTGGACTTTTTTATTTGGAGTAATTTAGGAGTGGCAAAATGTTGAAATAATTAAAAAAGAAGAAGATTGAATAATGAGAGAATAAAATGATTTTGGACAGCCTTGCAGGTGGGGACATGAAGGATTTTTGATAGTCAAAACTGCTTTTAAAGAAGCAGATCTTAGTAATCAGGTTTTATGGCAATGGGTTGAGAACACTTTACAGGAGTGCTAGAGAGAAGGCAGGTGTAGAAATTACATGAGATGTGGATCTTCAGAGGTTAGGGATGTCCAGAAAGGGCAGATATCACAAACGCTATAGAAGAAAATAACAAGATTTAGGCACATTATACATTCATGGCATAAGGAAGAACAAGACCTGGATATGTTCACCATTGCTTTCCTTCTGTCACACACAAGAAATTGCCATCAGTCAAAGGCCATACTATATTTTCTTTTCCCATATGTGGGTTTAGAACACAAGTGGTGTTTTCTTCCAATTCTTCTACTTCTGATTTCCTCATTTTTAGAAGTATCTAAGCATCTAAATCTTTGAAGATGTAAAGCAATTATCTTTTGGCTTCTTTAATATAATTTCCCCTTTTACTGTCCCCCTGATATATGCTCTGTGGAGCCTTTTTTTTCTTTCTTTTTTTTTTTTTATGAGCAGTGTATTTACAACATTTTAAATCAAAGAGACTGGATCCTGGGATATTAGAGATCACTATTCTTCCTAATTCATACTTCAAAGGAAGTCTAGAAATAGGAAAGGATTTGCAATTTGTGTTCAATAATTGGTGCAGAGCACCTGCTAAGGCAGAATATTAGATTGCTTCATATAGTGACAAATGATGAGACAGTAATGTCCAGTGACTCTTGTAATGTAAATTGATTTCAGATTACTGTGGAGACTCTCTTTAGTTGACAGTGATTGTGCAGACATCTATGCAAAAGAGTTAGTGAGCTCTAAATCCACGGGTTTTTACTCTATGTGTTTAGGGTCTTAAGTAGCATGGTTTTAACAAAGGCTGTTGAATCTGTGACCATATAGAATTTACTGTGGGTAAAAATCTTTTCCATACCAGGAGACTTCTCGTTTGTTTCTCTCCATGAGCGATATGGCCACAGTAGTTAGTTACCGTCATTTCACACTCTAGAGCCTGCTGAAAGATAGCAGCCACATTTTTCTTGCCTCTTTCTCTGGACTTCTGCCTAAAGTCTTTCTTCCATGGAACACTCTATTACAAGTTGCTCAGAAACAGCAGGGAAGAAGCCAAAAGATGCAGTGCCCAAAGAGGAGGGACTCGTGAAAGTGTGCCTGCTTAAAATGTTCAGATGAAATTGTGGCATGCATTGGCAACAGAAACATTTCTGCAGCATTTAGACCCAGGGAGATTGTGGTAGTATTTATCCTACTATGTCAATCTATTTCAAACTTCCTGTTATAATAACATAAAACTAACAGAATATCCAGATTGTGATTATAAGGATTTTTTTTTTTAAGAGGACAACAACAAAAGTAATGACTTTCAAGGAAGTAAAAATTTTCAGATCTATTTTCCTCAAATTCCCTTTTTGTAGTATAGATATAATCTTCTGCTTTGAATTTTATTAATGATGGTAGGTGTCAAGACTAATGTTGCCTGTTTTCAGGAAAGGTGTCATATGTGAATAGTATTTGAATAGACTCTTATCTTTTAGGGTGGGCTGAGAAGATAGAGGAGGATTAAATAGGTTTTTATAACATTTTTGTCAGTAATTTGAAAAGTTTTCACACTTTAATAAATGGAA
>WEIT01013905.1:3196-13326 GCA_013389985.1 Dryoscopus gambensis | reverse complement strand
GCATTTCTAAATGCATCAAGGCATTGAGTTTTTATAACTCAAACCATGCTGACTGAACACACACTACATAGGAAGTAAATTGAGTAAGTGTTTTGGAGAAGGATGGTCTAACAGAAATATAATAAGCAATCCTACCACTTCCATGTGAAACCAGCAAGGAACATCTCTCCTATATTTACTACCTCTCTTGTTGGAGCTACATCGTATATCACCTTCCCAGTTTTGTCACTTCATCTAGTACCTTTTCTTATTTCCCGTCTTTTATTTTCTAATACCTTCAATCATAACATGGGTAGCTCCCCTTCCTACCCATTTTCTGCACTCTATGCTCTGCTTTTTATTTGCTCTCCTTAGCCCACTAGCTAGTTTGTGTTTCCCCTAAAACAGTCACCGGCATTTTAAATGGTCTCCTTTCTACCTGGGAAGCAACCTTTTCAAATACTTACTCAAATCCTTCTCTCTTTGTCTGGCTGTCTGTTACTGGTGTTCATTCCTGCTTTGCTGCCTGACCTTAAAAAAAATAATTCTTGCAGAAAACACTACACGTATTAAAATACTGTAGCTCATACAGTCTGTTCAAAGACCAGTCATGGCCGCAGCTCAGTAAATGCGACATCTGCAATCTTCCTTTGTACTGAAATTGCTTTGCTCTGCAAAATTCCCGGTTCCATTTTATAACACAACATAGTCATTCCTTATTTTCTTCCAAACTCTTCCCTGACAAAGATGTGTATACTAGCCTTGTGGCATATTGAATACACAGACTCATTTTCAATTCCCAAGATATGGAGTGGGAATAAAGCAGGCCAGCTAAAGTCCACTATAGGCAGATTCCAAAAAAAATAAGACAAGCAAAAGGCAAGTTAAAAAATAAAATTATTTATTTTTGCACTTCTTTCCCAAGTTGTAATTAGCTCACTTCTAAGCCTGTGCTGTAATTCTTTATACTTGGGTTTGGCAAACATCTAGTTCTGTGCCACTGTGGACTCCTTTCAGTGAAAAGAAATTATAGTTATGTTGGTGAAACTAATCTGCATTTCTTCTGTGTGAAAATAGTTGTGAAATCAACAGCTACCAGAAGAGGCCATGCTCCTACCTCTCTTAAAAGCAAAGTAAAGCACAGCTCTTGATTGCTTTCTCTCTCCTACACCTGAGGGAGCTCCTCCTCTTCCTGCTTAATTAGCGAAGAAAGGAGTGATTAAGTGGAATATAACCAGTAGGCATGCAGGAACTGAATGTCAACTGAACCTACAGAGACAGAGGAAAGAGAAGAAGCATTGACATCACCAAACAGCCCTTCTTTAGCTGCACAATTCTTGGTACTTGGAAGGAAATCGTTATGCTTCTTGTTCTGCTATGTTCTATCCATCTTTCTCTTTATGACACATTTTATACACAGGATTATGCAAGTGTACATGTCAATTTTTATAAATCCAATGGTCTGCTTTAGCTATCCAGGCTTTGCAACCTCTTACATACACTTTCAACATTGCCCAAAATAGAACAACAATGAACTGACTTAACTACACTATAGCTTCATTTCTTGTAAACTGTTACATGGTGTAAATAGCAACTGAAGAGTCTGCAATAGCTCTGGTTACCGTAATCCATGGAGAGTGTCCATGATTTTCAATACCAGATTATACTTGGACACAAAATAAAAGTTTTAAATGCAAAAACTCAGAACAACCAGTCAGAAAATCCTGAAAATGGGCGATGCAGAAGAGAAACACATGTTTATGTTGACCTAAGAACCTTAGAATAATTTCTCTGAGTTAGAAAAGCACATGACACAATGTGAGGGAAGAGAAGAGGCCACCCAGTTCTATCAGTTCAGGACCCAAGAGGAACTTTTCTCTTCCTTTAAGTACATTCACCCCATACCAGGAAATTAGGCTTAACCTTCATGACTTGCCAAAAGGCTAATGTTACTGTGGAGTCACACTAACAAGTTAAAGATGCTGTGCTAGAAAGACTCAGAAATCCAGCCTTTCTTATAGTCCTGTTAAATTACTCTGAACAGTCTTGATAACTATCAATTTCCACTGTTAGTTGCAAGAAAATTGATGCTTTTCTGAGGAATCAGAGTGCAATGCTAGAATTTGCAAAAACAAATTTATAACTTCATTATAGCAAAGTAAAGTAGATGCCATCTCTAAAAAGTTACAGACTAAAAAACATGTGCACCATCCCAATTTTGCTAATAATTATTTCAGTATTCCTGCATCTGAAAAATTCAGGAAGTAAAATGCATTACGTCTTGGGATGATTATATATTGAAATAAGCCATCAATGTCTCAGACTGCTGGTCGAGCAACTTTATGATAGATAAATTGATGTCACTCTAGCAAGACAGAGGTGATGAAAAGCAGCTTCATAGTGGATGACCCTTTGCTATCAGACCAATTACAAGATATGCTGAACCAGTAGCACAACAGGAGCTAAGGTGTTCCAGCCATGTGAAACACCAAATCCCTTCTCTCTTCTCAGCTGGCGAAGTGCAGCTGAGGCTCATTCGCTGTTGATAAAATGAAGATTCATCAACCAAAAGGAATCTCACTTCATCATCATAGGCAAATGTTTCTGTTAAAATGGAGTTAAATGTATTATATTGTTCAGCTGGTTCTCAGAAAATAGAAGGCAGTATCACAATGCAAACATTATTTTCTTGAATTCTTAATGTATCATTTTGTTTTAAAAGGCATGCTTAAGGCCTTAGCTTTTCTGGCCACTGAACAGCACCATACAAAAGGACAGTGGCATGAAAAATCCTAGAGGCAGAACTTATCAGAACAAGTCAGTGTGGAAAAAAGCTGTTTTTATAATTATCTTTCCTGTAAGAGGCAAAGGTTTACATTGCCTATTTTATGTTTGCCAGCAAATTGACGTTTAATATTTCGTTAATTCTTTCTCCATCAGATAAGTTTCTTGGCAAAAAAAAAAAAGTGATACTTTCTCATCTTTAAATGTCAAAAATACATTTACTTTTTGGCTTGCAAACACTGCAGGCACATAAAATCCAACCATAGAGGGTTACACAATCTCTCTAGGATTAATTATGCTTTTAATTAAATTAAAAGATTCCTCCTTACATGACCTCCATATCAGTCCCATATGCACGTTATCTCTTCTCAGGCTTGTCTCGAAGGGCAACAGACTCCCCATTACAGAGCTAGATCATTTTGCCTTTTGTTGCATTTGCCAAGAGGCTGTTTGGAATTTAATTCTTGTCCTTATTTATGAATTATAACTTCAAGAACAGTTGTTTGTGTGACAAATATTCTACGAATTTGAATTTTTACTGCAACAGTTATTGTAGAAGAAAAGAAATGCATTAGATTTTTGTCTTGTACCCTATTTTTGAAGACAAGTACAATCTGGCTTATAATTAAATTTCATTGCCCAAAACAAACTATTGTATCTGCATACTAAATACTCTAGACATTTAATTTAAAACATACACAAACATCTGCATATGTATTTTATGCACAAACTTTTTGAGAGGCTAAATATTCCTGGGAGGTATCAGCAAGCCAAATAGGTTTACACTAGGGGGAAAATAAAACCAAAAATAAAATTAAAAAATAAAAAGCAGGCATCCAGTGGATACAAAAGAAGAGACAAACTGCAGTGGCATGCAGCACTGCATACACAGCAGGTTAAAAGAAAAAAATACTGTTCATTAATCATCTTCTGCAGTAGAGGCTAAATAAAATAAACAAACCCCCAAAAGTGAATTAGGTATGGCCTGATTAAAAAAGCAAAGCACATGGTGGAACCTAAAAGCTGTAAGCAATGGAATGGGGTCCTTACATGAAAGCTGGTTTGTAATACAATTCTAGATAATATCCCTTTCCCTTTTTCTTTCTGAGCAGTCGCAGCAGCATTAGTTTCTTACAAGCCTGTCACAAAACATGAGGGACTGGAAATCAAACAACTGTACAGTGATGAAACAGAAGACAGATTCCTGACAAGTAGCAATCTTTCAGACCTTACCAGTGTTTCTTAAAAGAAAACAAATGGGAATAGGTCAACTCTGCCCCCATGCACCTTAGTGCAGCCTCACTCACATTTAGTTTTTGCTTGACACACTTAGTTTTATCATAGGTGACTGAACAGGATTGTGGGAAGTGGCATCCATCTCTCACTAAAACCTAAAAAGCACATTATATTAGCTCTCTGTAGAGGTCAGCAAGGCACTGGCTCATGATCAATTAACCGCTGGAAGCGTACTAACAGCATCAAGGACAAGGAGCGCTCCTCTGGGCTGGCCATCACCTCCCTTTCCAGAGGCCACACACACCCACAGAAAATCTGAAGTCCAGCACCAGTAGCAGCACCAACACAGGCTTCCATGTGCAATGAGCAATAGTTGGACAGTACAGCTTCTTCCACAGCTAGCAGTGAAGAGGCATGCAATATGACCCTTTAATTTAACTTTCAAGACTGGGCACTTATTGGTTAAAAATAAGCTTGATACCAGGATGGATGAAATCCCTCACCAGTTTTTAACTTGTCCAGGAAATTTCTGTTGGTAGCAGGAGTGTCAGAGTAGTAGTAAAGTCAAGCAAATAATTAATGAAGCCTTGTTAGGATCATAAGGATGATCCATGGCACTACAGGCCCATTGGCCTAACCTCAGTTCCAGGCAAGCTTATGGAAGAGATCATCCTGAGTACCATTACATATGCAGGACAACCAGGTGATCAAGCCCAGCCAGTATGGATTTACAAATGGAAGGTCCTGTTTGACCAACCTGATCTCCTTCTATGCAAAAGTGACACACCTAATAAACCAGGGGAAGGCCGTAGAAGTGGTCAGTAAAGCATTTGACAACATTTCCCACAGCATCCTACTAGATGAACTGGCTGCTCGTGGCTTGGATGGGTATTAGATAGGTAAAAAACTGGCTGGCTAGCCGGGCCCAGAGAGTTGTGGCAAATGGAGCCAAATCCAGTTTGTGGCCAGTCACTAGTGGTGCTCCCCAGGGCTCAGTTTTGCAGCCCAGGTGGCCAAGGCCAATGGCATCCTGGCCTGTATCAAGAATAGTGTGGCAGCAGGATCAGGAAAATGGCACTGTTGAGGCCACCAGGCCTAGGCACAGGGGAGGCCACACCTTGAGCATTGTGTTCAGTTCTGGGCCCTTCAATTTCAAAAAGTCTTTGAGGTGCTGGAGCATGTCCAGTAAAGAGCAAGAAGGCTTGTAAAAGGACTAGAAAACATGTCTTATGTGGAACACCTGAGGGAGCTGGGTTTGTTTAGTCTGAGAAGAGGAGGCTCAGGTGGGATCTCGTTGCTCTCTACAACCACCTGGAAGGAGGCTGTAGTGAGGTGGGGGCCAATTTCTTCTAATCAGTGAGAGGACCAGAGGAAATGGCCTTCAGCTGAGATAGGGGAGATTCAGATTGGATACTAGAAGTTAGGGTGGTCAGGCATTGGAATAGATTGCCCAGGAAGCTGGTGGAGTCACCATCCCTGGAGGTGTTCAAGAGCCATCTGGATGTGGCACTGGGTGATGGTTTAGTGGTTTAAGAGGTACAGTGGCAGTGCTGGGTGTACAGCTGGACTTAATGTTTAAACGTCTCTTCCAACCTTGATGATTCCAATTATTGTAGAAGGCCTGGTCCAAATATCTCTTAATATACTTCTCAGCTGAAAAATCTGTAGAGCAATGTCTAATTAGAATGAAAAAAACCTGCAAGCCAGAAAACGCTGACACATAAAACCCAACCCTCTCTAGACAAGCCCCACCATTCAGGTAACTGCATTTACTGTTTCGGGCACTAAGAAGCCCATGTGCCCCTCAAGAACAACTAAAAAATATTACAAATAGAGCATACAGTTATCAAAAAATGATGCCCTACAGAAAACATATGGAAAACTAATGAATTTAAGAGGATTGATTCTGAAAAGCAAAAGATAAAGTAGATTTCTTGTACCTAAGATATCTTAATTGTAAAATCAATTTTAAGATGGAATGTAAAGTATCACTTCCCAGGAAGAAGAATTTTGGTAATATATTCCATATTCCTCATTTCAAATTCTTGTTCAGGACTTTTAACAACCTTCTTCATCCAAACTGTCAAAGCCCAACAGCTTCCTCTGCAATAGCTATTCCTGTCCAAAAAAGTGACTCATGTTTTAATTTAATGTGCACAGAGTGGCATTTGCTCCTTACACCATTAATTACCTCTGTATTTTGACTGAAATGGGGCTAAGTCCCACTGGTGCATTTTTCTAATATGTCTATCACTCCAGCATGAAGGTGCCACCTGCATACTGAAAATCAACATGACTGAGCAGCAAAGGCAAAACATCTCCCTCCCCTTCATTGATTCATTCTACTCTATGGGATAGAGCATCTAATCAGGCGTTTTCCAGGATGACAGTCACTATTCTGCAATTCTTTTACTGGAAGAGCTTATCAGTTAGACAAGAGACTGTGATGTTCCTGGAAACAACAGAACTTCAGTCATGCTTGAGCTCAATGGTCAAGGACTGCCCTACTTACCCTCCTGGTACTGGGAGGTGTTCAGGCTAGATCCTGCCCATATTTATACCATGTGTATCACACAGATAGGCAGCAAGGAAGATAAGACTTCAAGAAATGTGATTTCACCCTGCTACACATTTTTAGTTCTTAGTTTAACTGCCTTAAATCAGTTCTTTTCATGGACCAGTGCAAACTGCTGTAACAGACTCTCTTACATGAACTATTTTCAAAGCTAAGAGGAAGTCAGAAAGTTTTTGTATAAAAATTTATTTTTCAGTCCAAAGGTCATTTCAGTACTGAAGTGCCATCTGTTAATGCTGTACTGAAACATTTTAACATTGCATATTATAAAATTAATGTTATCATGGTCAAAACAACAAATAAATTAATAACTGTTGAAAATGTAATTTTAAAATGCTGAGATAATTTTTCAAAAATAATTGTAAGGTGCTGTTTTATAGAAAAATGTAAACTACTTTTAAATTGGTTTGAAAAATGTTGTTGGCTTGGGTTTTTTTTTTAATTTAGAGCTTTGACCATTTCTAAACTTGAGGGACAAAATTCAGCTTCCCACTGTGCTTGAGATGATCCCAGACTGCAGTAGCAAGCCATGGAAAGGACAGATATGGATTACTCTAGCAGAACTTTAAACAGATACATGTATGGAGGTATGGAAAGAAGCCATACTACTTTTTAGCCCAAGAAAAGGTGGGAAAACCCAGTCTGTGACTTCTTACAGCCATCTGGATATCTGATAGCAGTAATTGCAACCCAAAAGAACAAGACATAGCTTGGAAACCAGAGAAAGATGCTTTAAATATGGGGCAGAGGGGAACAATAACATACCTCCTATTATTCATCCAAGTAATTTTCCATCCCAATGGAACTTTCTCACAATTTTCAAAAATAGAGTTTGTCTTTGTACAAACCTCTAACTTCTGTAAACATCAGCATGATTTGGAAAGCAACATAAAAGCTAGGAAATTATGAGTTAAACATTGTTCTTGTATTAACAGCAGTCAATTCTCTTTCTCCATAAGGCTTCCAGAGGCTCCCTAATGGACTGTCATCACTATACAAATTTCATTTGATTCTGATCTATTTTGGTAAACAATAAAGATACTTTCTTGAAAGTCATTCTAAAATTATCAGAATACAATGGTAGTTTACTACTATGCTAGAAGATCTCTTATATCAAAGAAAATCTAAAACTATTTTCAAAAAGAAAGCTTCCCAGTCCAAATCTGAGGTTTTTCCCCTTTTGGTATCAAAAGAACTGCCCTTCCTTACTTTAACATATATCAGGCCATAGCAAAGTTTCCCATTCCAGCTAAAAGAAGAGCAAGTAATGCCACTTTTTAATGTAGGGGAGGTATGAGGAGAGTAGTACCAGAAAAAGTAAACATATTAAGGGTTGGTTTTCTTTTTTATCTTCTTTTTTAACATCTCCCCTAGAGTGAATTATCCCAATATCCTGTAATATAAACCGCAACGGTTTCTCATAATTTACCTGTGAATACATTTTTTAACCTCTTTTATTTACAGATTTTCCCTCAAATATACCTGATAAGGAAATGATAACTCAAAAAAAAAAGAAAGGGGGAAATGAATGGCTGAAGCATAATGCATACACTGACACTCATGTACTTGTACAGCTATAGTTTGCTGTTCACCCAAGTTTTATTTCCAGGGCAAGTACTACTATTTTTAAAATTACCTCTGTCTGCCAAGACAGAAGTGACCTGGTCTCACTTCTAACATGCTCATGAAATTTCACCCAGAAGCAGCATTCAACCACAGCAGAGCCAAATTACTGAAGTTCTCATTACTTTCTAGCTGGTGCAGAGTCATGGTTGATATATGAGTCTGTCACTTCTCAGCATTGATTTGCAGAGCTCTCTGAATGTCTCTGACCAGTACAGACCCCTTAAAACACTTTTCCCTTCTCTCTACCATACCTCATAAGTCAAATTGTCAAATCTTATTTAAATTTCTTTGCTACATTTAAAATATTCAGCAGGTAAATCATTATGTTTTAGCTATGCATCTTCTTGCCTTTAAAAAGAAAAACAACCCAAATCATGGCAACTAAACGAACAGAGAAACAGCTGATGCAACAATATAAACCTCTCATGGCTGCCATAACGAGGAATGTTAAAGAAAAATACTGCAGATATATTTTGCTGAAGTGTATTGGTTAAGCAAAGACTTTCTTGTGTCCCATTGTAGACATTGCTCATGTAAGCAGTCTGGGGGTGAAGGTCAATGAATCTTTCACTAAACACTTCATGCTCTCTAGCTCTCCTCTTGGAGTAGACTTAGAGTAATTGTATCATCTGCAGGTAAAACACACACAAAAGAATAAGCCTCCTATTTCTTTTAAGATCCAGCATCTTAAAAAACACTGCTTTATTGTGTATATTAATTAACACAACATGTTAAGTCATAAAATCATTTTTTGACAAAAATTTAGCATGTAAATTCACATAAATACTTAATCACTTAGTAAAAGTTCCTTCTAACAGAAACTCCATGAGTTTAATTCTACACAAAACAAGNCCTGTCAAAGGCCAGATGTATTCAGCTGACAAACTGCTCTACTCAAGAAGGAAGGTAGCCAGCATTTTCATTTTCTTTTACCTACATCATACTGAAATAAAATTAAAAAAAAAAATCAGAACAAGCTACCAACATAAATGTTCGCCAGCACTCATTACTATAGCTGGCATATGATGGTGCTCTAACAACAAAGGCCCTAGGCAAACACACAAACTATAGGGTCTCCACATGTATTATTGTTCATAATCATTGCCACACATGACTTTGCTTAAAAGACTCTGTTTCCTTACAATTTTTGGTTACTGCCAAAAAGGAGGATGGGGAAGAGAAAAAGAAACTCACCTACAATTCTTGCCACCTGATGAGAAAAACTGGCCTAAATAATGTTTAATATTAATTTTAGTATGTCTAAATCTAAATTTAATTTCTTGTTATAAGTGGAAGTATCTGCAATTCAAATTCTCCCTAAAGCACATTCAGGATAAGACCAAAAAGTCTTGCTTAAACAACCTTCTACTTCATCAGTCTTACCTTAAATTGCTCGATGAATATTCCATGCAATAAAGCACAGTAAAGCTTAACATTTTTTCCTTTACTTTCGAAAAATTCTCTTGGCTTTCTCCAGCCAAAAAGCAACTCAAATACTAGTTAGTCTATAGCGAGTATCGGCTATTTCATACCACTTCAGAATTGATGAAAAGTGTGTTTCATTTAAAGAAACCTGATGTAGGAAGAATGAATTCTCAACAACTAGGCCACTATACTTCATTCAGAAATATCAGTATGGTCAATAACACTTTTACCAAGAGGCATTTAGATTCAAATCTTGAAATACTTTGGTTTTCATAATGTATGAATGATTTTAAAACCATTAAAAATGCTCTATTATATCAAAGGCAAATGTGTGAGATCAGTTAATTTACTGAAAGGCCACGCACAAATTAATTACAGCAGAAAGCACTGAAAAACAAATATGCTAAAAACGAACACAACAGGAATTCTAAACCACCAAGATACAGCTATTCCTGGACTTATAATTATGATGCCACCTCCAAGCATACTTTTTTATCTATTACTT
>WEIT01013896.1:43972-81120 GCA_013389985.1 Dryoscopus gambensis | reverse complement strand
GCTGCTTTTTCATTTGGCTGCTGTAGTGCCCTTTAGGAATGTTCTTCATTCTGCCTGAAATGTCTGGGATTTTTGCAAAGTGTTCCGTTGTGCCATGAAGACAAGTCTTGATACCGTATTACTGTCCCAAAGTGAATGATTAGGAGCCTTCGAAAAGATCTCTCTGTGGGGCACTCTGGTGCTGTCACAAAACAGCAGCCATTTGCTGGGTAGATGTAACCAACCATACTAGGAATGATTTTTTCCATAAGATGTCACAATGTGACAAATTCTGTCAAAGTGAAGATAATTTTCAGTTATCAAGGTAACACCTGTAATCTAAGTAGTGATTAGGCACTCCAGAGAGAATGGCTCATCAGTTACATCCTCAGAGTTAGTAGCAAATTCGGAATGGTTTTAACATTCTGAATGGTTCAGTTTTTCACTACCTGGGGGAGAATTTCCCTCTATTTCAGAAGGACAATGAGTGCACTCCATGACCACTCATCTTAATTATGAGAGGCACTCATTGCTCCAAAACCACAAGAATCTTATTTCTCCACAGAAAACAAGGCAATTGTTCTATCAGCTTCAGGAATTATAATTCTGTCATTAATGTTTTTATCTACAGAGTTTAGGCTGCTTTATTTTATTACACATAAACCAACACATCACAGGTTTGACAGTGGTTGCACTGAGCAGACAGACACACATCTTCTTTTAGACAGATTAATGAGTTTTTATGTAGGAGAGAGCTCATTTAGGAATTATGTCTGAGGCTGTATTGCAAAGTCTTGTCTGTACGAGTACATTAAAGGTGATAAAATATTTAGAACTACTTTAATGAATCTATTCCTATCTCTAAAAGAAAAAGGGAGCGGGGCAATTCATGCAGTTAGTGCTTAATGGAAGAGGTTTATGTGCTGATGTGTATTGTTTTGTTAACCTCCCTCTAGTTAATTCATTATCTATTACTGAAAAGGCCTCTCACAAGATACGGTAAGAGACTTTCTCCTGTGAGCCAGGCCCAATAATGACCAGAGGGAGCTGCCCTGAGTCGATACCACCACCAGTATCAGCCATGCTTCTCTGTGTCATGTGCTACAGACTCGAGATCTGATAGGTGCAGCCATGTGTCAACCCCTTCTTTTACAGAAAAAAAATAAAGCAGGAAACCTGCAGATAAAGTAGTGCAAAAACTGCACATAAAATAGAGGGCACATTGACTTAAGTATAAGGGTTTTTCATTAGCTCTGGTAAAAATATAAGGTTTTTTTCATTAGCTTCAGTGGCAGTGCTTTTATCCTAAAGCAGATTTTACTGGAACAACTTCTACCAAATTCACCTCTATTTTGGCTGAGAAAGACTGGATAAAGCAGGTCCTTTTCCTCTCATTTGGCTCATTCTCTTCCAACAATGTGTTTTCTGGTGTTGAAAAGTCATACTTTTTAAAATTTACACTATATTTATTCCCTATTTTTATTAATTTTCACCAATTAAGCATGGTACACTGGATCTTTTTATCCAAATATTGCTGGATTCTCTTCTATGAAGAAAACTGCTGGATTCTTTTCTATGTGACAGAATGTCTTAATGGCAATGAAAACCATATTTTTTTCACGTTAGAGCAAAGCATGCTGTATCATTAAAGCAAGGGATTGAGAGTTAAATGATGAGGGTCATCGAGCAGCTGTGGGCAAATAATTTAGAAGAGTCTTCCCCAAGTCATTAAATCAGACAGCCAATTTAGATTTCACATATGCAACCCCCATGAAAATCAGGTCAGTCATGTGAAGTGCCCAGATCCCAGTTTAACACACACACTTTGTGAGATAAGTGTTAATCTCTGTGACAGTTTTTCTCTCTATCTAAGATTAAACAACGTTTTGGGTCTTCCACAAAGGTATATAATATGGGTTAACTCATTAATGTAACACATAACTATTACTAAGTAATTAAACCTCTTAAAGATCCACAGATGAAAGCTGCTAATGAAACTCTGTCCTTAAGAAGCTGGTGCTGAGAAATGTGCAGCTGATGGTAGCAGTCACAAGTAGTTCTAATGAGGTCCCAACATACATCCCTCACTTCTCACTGGGTGTAATAATCCATTTGGATGGGAAAAATAATGGTAACAGATATTTCTTCTTTCATGATTACAAGCAAAAAGGGCGAGAAGATACTGCTCATCCTGTTGCTGCAAATTGTGACACTGAGTGGCTGACAATTGCATTTCTGTGTGAAAGAAGGCATTAAAGGCTTAGAAAGGTGAGAGAAGAAGCTGATTTAGAGTGTAACATTATCCTCTGACCTACTACATATAATGAGTAACATGTTCTAAAATCAGAGAGCATGTCCAGGCAGGATGTGGAAAGGTTATGTCTCAATGATAGAGCATTGTTAATTGCTGACTATTCGAGGCAGATTCCAACAGAAAGACACTTCCTGTATCTTTTAAGCTCTCTGTCTCCCACTTCCTACAAATATGCAGTTACAGAGAAAAACATTTTCTACCACTATGTTGAAGAGTCATGGGACTTTACCTAACTAAAGAAGAAAAAAATAGCTAAAATTAGCTGCTGTCATAAAACGTCTGGGTTTGCAGGTATAAAATTCAAAGTTGAATACTGCAGGTCCCCCTTTTACATGCAGTACTCCTCCTTTAACAAGCAGAGACCTCATCTGTGCCCTACAGATCAATTTGGCCTCAAGCAGGCTGTGCTTGTGACATGTAATCATGTCTAATTATTTTACAAGTGCCTACAAAACTGAGGAATATCCAGGTTAAATCATATCAAAGATAATGACCCTGACCAGAACTTCAGAACTACATCTCACAGTGGAAAGCCTTTGATGCACAGGCCAGAGGAGACTCCAGTTCACTTTTTTCCCCAGCTGAACTGTCTTTGCTGAACCAAGACAGTAGAGAAGCCATTCCTCACTTCTAGTATCAAACAAGAACTTGAAAAACTTTAGGCTTGGAAAACAAATGCAAAAATTGCAGCAGCTTCTTAGAATTATTTTCTGAATGGTAACCAGTGCCTTATATCATGATGCATTAAACACTATCTCTGCTCCCTATTTCCTATTACACCAGATACTTGCAAGAGCAGCCCTTTACAAATCAAACCTTTTTACAAACTCTCTTTTTTCTCTTTGAAATCAAACCCCAAAACTTTCTGTCAAACCAACTCATTAGTATAAAGAGACTCTCCACAGCTACAAGTTGTGTGATATATTTAGCACATCATGAGGGCACGGTGTTAATTGTTTATAGCAGTGGAGATGATTTTGCTGTTTGCTTTCCTGATCACCACTTCCACAGAAAATTCGCAGTGACTATTGCATTATGTAAAACTGTGCTCAATAAAGCCTTTTTTTTACAATTTTTTTTCCTCATGTACACTGGATATAGTTAATGTGAAATTGGCAAACTAGTGTCACATCCCTAGTTACGTCTCCATGTAATTAATTCAAATATAATATGTAATTAGAAACTATAGAAATGAAAGAATATTATTCTTCCTGGTTGAGATAGGTCAGCTCTGTCCCAGATGAGCCATCTTAACTCTTTTGAGATGCAAATAATATTTGAGGATCCTTCCTTGAGAAGAGTTATAACATATAAGGATTTCCCCACCCCCCTGCATCATGCAGTATTTAATTATAACTTCTGTAATTTACCACATTATATAATGCAGTCTTGGAAACCATCAATGAGACGGCAGAGGGACAATATGCCACTGCTTCATGATCCTTAAGCTGACACAGTGGACAGGGTTCTCTAATAATTAACCGTGTGATTTCATTTTAAAAGACAGTTGAATGGAAACGTTAACACTGAAATGAACCACCCAGAGCAAAAAAAAAGCAGCTGAGAAGGAAACAGTCACTATGAAGTAGTAACTTACAGCTACAAGGCAAAGGCATCACTGAGACTTCAGTATCCAAACAGGCAAGAGCTTCAGAACCTGCCATCCTCTTCAAACACCAACAAGAGACTGAAGTACTTTTGTACATTATAGAACAGTGATAGCTTTTAAAAATGAGCACAGAAGTATGTAATGCAGAGAAGTGCCTACTAGCCTTGGGGATAAATGATGACTTTATTATTTAGTAATACCATTTGGTACATAGTAGTATCTGAGTTAGGCTTAGATTTTCTTTCTTCCCCTAAACTGAGGGTGAGGTGAATGTGTTGCCAGTTGTCATTCACTGCCAGAAGCACTGGAAAACAACTAATACATGTGCTATTGTCAGATACAATGTGAGCAGACATGAAACACATTAAATGAATCCTGTCAACGGTTCATGATCTGAGTTTCCAAGGCATGAACCCCTTTTTTTTCCAGTCAGGGACTTTTTACCCTGATCTTTGCATTATAAATATTCCAGAGAACAAAGCAGCAAGGATTCGGTACTGCTTGGAATGTTCAGAGCTGAGGCTTTGCACAAGATGAGCCCTTGTCTAAAAAATCCCATGCAAATTTCAGACAAAACAGAGTGAGGAGATAAACTGAAATCCCAGGCAGGTAAAGCCACACGTGCAGCATTGGCACACGAAATCCCAGGCAGGTAAAGCCACACGTGCAGCATTGGCACACCCTGGTTGAGATTCCCACCTCCCCCACTTAGCAAGGTGTGTTTTACAAGGTAGTGCTGCCGTGGAGGATCAGCCCTCTATCCTCTAACCTGGGCAGCAAAGCTGCAGCAGAGGAGTGCCACCCACTCTCCCCAGCCCGAGCAGCCTCTGGCAGTGAGGGAGTGAAAAAACCCAGCACCACCATTCCAAATGGGACAGAGTTGGAAACAGTGAATTGCTGAAAGCTGGAAAAGGAGTCCCATGCAACAACTGTGCTGCCTCAGACCAAGCTCCAGCACTGACATCACTTTGTTTTATACAGGGCAGTGCTGATATTCCCCATCAGTTTTTATTAAGGCATAGCACACTTACAAGAAATTACAGTCAATACAGGACAAGGAGTGACAACTTGCTTGTCCCCAAACATCAAAGCAAAACCCAAAATCTTTTGACTACAAAAGGAACTACAAGGCCGATTTTTAAATATGGGTATAAGTGTTGGATGTTTTTCAGTAATGGCCAGCTGACTCTGCCCATGACTTCATGGGATTGGTTCCTAACCCCCACTAACACCTACAGAGATACAAACAGAACTACATCACTGTTGGAAGGGATTTACTATGTGGAAACCAGAGTTTAAAGTGTTGATACCACCAAAAGCTGCTCTGTGTTCCTGATGGGCCAGCCCTTGCACTGACAGCCACTTTCTGCAGTGAGGTGATCACTAACTGCCTTCAAACATATTTAGTCAGCTTAACTCCAAAATACAGTGTGACAATTCCACAAGTGCTGCGTCCCTCAACATCCAAACACTGCTTAATTGTCACATCTGACAACCCTGAGACAAACTACTGGCTCCACACAATTGCAAGTGTGTCTTTGGATTGCTCTAAAAACAAACATCATCAACAAAAACAAACAAAAACAAAAAACAAACCAACAACCAACCAACCAAACAAAAACAAACAAACCAACAACCAACCAACCAACCAAACAAAACAAACAAAAAGCCCAACCAGCCAGGAGGAAAAAAAACCCAATCAAACAAAAAACCCCAACCCAACCAACAAACCAAAAACCCAAACTCACAAGAAAAACGAATATCAACACCCCAAACAGCTCCAGACAGAAACTGGTCAGACAGAAAAGAAAGACTGATGGTAGTACTAAAAACTCTATGATAAGGGAGTGCCTTAAAGCAGGAATTGCTATTTTCATTCTGGAGTGCAAACAAACTTTGGATTACATGTCACTGAATATTGGGGTTTTAGTCCCATGGCCATAACTGTCCAGCTGTGCACTTGCAGACTGTTACAAAACCCCAGGTGAAATAAAACAAATGCGGTTTCTTTGGATCTTTCTTAAGAGGATGCTTCACTCTGTGCCACAAAATTTAAGGCTGAAAGAAAATGAGATCCATGTAAAAGGAAATTTATTAGTATTAAGCAACATGAACCTTGATTTTCATATCTTTATCTAAAGAATGTTTTAAAATGGTGATAGAAAAGCCAAAGTCCATAAATCTGGATTTGGAACAATAAATCTCCTAGCAATGATCCACAGATAATTGAAAAAACTCTCATCAGTTTCAACAAACTGTAAATCAGGCTTGAGTATATTTGTGGATAATAAACTCCTTTATATGTATTTCCATAGATATGCATCTTTTTTATCTGTATTTTTATACATTCAGAAGATGAAAGAGGTGGGAAATGCTACTTTCTAGATTTTTTCCCCATTCATTTTCTCTCTCTTGCTAATCAGTTCCCAGTGATCTGACTGTGAAAATATTACCTTATTTTTCACCAATGAGATTTTATTTCTGAATACATCACCACAGATCTGGAGCGGGTAGGGAAAACTGACTGCATCACCAGTTCTGAATGCAAAAGAAATCTCAGACATGCCAGGTCCTAATAAAGACCCCCAGCCTTATCAGGAATTGAGGATTCTTTTGCCTTTCACAAATTCTTTCATTAATTAAACACTCAACCCAATAGGTCACATAACTCTAGAGACAATTTTTTTCAAGTCTACTGCCTGTTTTAAATTCAAAGAACATGGAAAATAGTATTTTTGCTTATGAGTTGGCAAAGCTTCTGGCATAATGGGAATATAAAAGCAAAATGTATGCTCTTCCCCTGGTAAACTGGCATTTGCATAACATGTTTTACATATTAAGCAATAGTGACAAAGTGATATTTTTAATCTCCCCACAAAACACAGGCTGGAGTTCCCAGGTGCCCCATGAGCAGCCTTTCTTTGAGTAGTTCCAGCAACATTATTGGAATTCTACATGCATGGGTGAGGATAATTCAGATGAGCTGATCAGAGGCTGTTTTTCTAGGTGCTGGTATTATGAAAGCCTCCCAGTAATAATAATAAAAAAGCCCTACACTGAAAGCCTGAAAGATTAGGTCCAACTAGCCAATAAAACTCTAATTGACCAAGAATTTATAGAGAAAGATAAAGGATATCATGAAAATCAGTTTACATCTTGTTTTTAATGTAGAAATTCAACTCTACTTTGATTAGGCATTCAAACAGCTGCCCTGATGGCCTTCTGACATTTCTAAACTAACAGGAAATATAGAAAAAATGGGGGCAATATGATTGTATTTTAAAGCATAACTTCCTAAAATCCACCTCATGCAGTTATTTTTTGGTTTGTTGTTTTAGCTTGGGTTTTTGTTTTATTTTTTTTTTTTTGCGGTAAGAAATATTTTATGAATAGAATTGATTTCTTTAGAAATATGCCACTAATGGCATTTAAATTACTTTTATAATCTAGAACAAGGCTAATTAAAGATGGCAAAAAATTGATTTTTACCAGTGCTATCTTTATACAGCAATAGAAAACTGCAACTTCACTAATATGTAATTTTAATTTACTACTGCCCATTTTATCAAGTGCAGTTGATTAACAGGAAAACTGAATGGATTTCCAAATTTAGGTCTCAGTTGCCAGTTGGCAATAATTTTGTGGGATGTGATTTCCACAGCAATTTCTGCTATGTACAATAAACCTGTTATCACTGAGAAGGTAAATGGCATGCAGACTCACAAATTGGAAGACACTTAGATCTTTGTCCATAAATCTTTGCATTTTTCCAGATTTATTTTGTAATTTTATTAGTGGCAGGTAACAGGGTTACTCTGTAGTTAAGCTACCACCACTGCAGGTTCCCCAAACAGTTCTAAAAAATAACTTCCTAATCCATTTGTGATTGCATGGCCTCAGAATATCAACACATTGGCTAGAGAGGTATGAAACAGGTTTTTTTTTTTCTGCCAGTTTCACATAGCTCTGTCTCCTTCAATAATTAATAGGGAATTTTTCATTTGTATTATTGAGTTGAAAGGCATCTCACTCAGGAAATGATTGGATGACGAGATCAGGTGGTTTGCCACAGAGATCCTGAAATCTTCAGTGTGTTGACAAGTGTGGAGCTTTGTAGGATCAAACCTTCACTATAGGTAGAAGTATGTAATATTCAACAGGGAAATATTTTAAAGTTTCTATTAGTTCTTAAAAGAATCAGCAGTCAAAATAAATTCATATCATCAACAGCATAATCCTGCCTGTGTCACTGCATACAACACAACCAAATCCATGTTCTGAACACAGCATTTTCAAAGAATGCTTTCTTTTAAAACCTTCGCTATGAACTTGATCTCGGCTAGTTTAGAAAAGGTATTTGGGAAAACTTTTCAGCAGTCCACCCGAAATTGGAGGAGTGTGGAAATTAGGTATCAGCAGGAAAATCAAGTGGTTTCTGGGCTTGCTCAGTGTACAATAAGAGGAAGCAGCACATCTGCTATGTTAAAAACAGAGTAAGGCAAAGATCCAACTCATCAGCGCACACAGCAGCCTTGCTGTAATGAGGGGGTGAAGCTGTTATTGATGAAGCAATTTATTTCTAAGGACACGTGTGAGTTTGCATTTCATAGATAGCAGGATTTAATAACAAATATATCTCCCCACAGGTAATTGAACATAATGTTGTCATTTTTATCAACAGGGGTGTAATGTTGTCATGTTCCAGTTCCAAGGAATATAACATTAACTTATTATTACCAAATAGTTACTTCAATTTAATTAGACCTAATAGCTGAGTTAAGTGATAGCACTGCCATTAGTGTTTACAGCATCATGCACTTATACTCCAATTCTGCAGGCTCTTAATTTGCCTGTAAATGCTTTGTTTGGGATACTCCGGGATTTGCTACTTTACTGCTAAGAGGTGGATCACAGTTTCCTTAGGCCTCAATGAGTTTAGTCAGTTTTAAGGAAGCTTTTTGCCTTCCCTCACACGGCCTACTGTTCTTTAAGGACCAGGCCTGTAAAACGACAGCATTTTCCATTTCAGAGCTCTTTAACCCCTCTCCAGCACGCTGTTAATCCATCACTTTCCAGGGGATCACATGAGGCCCCCCAGCCAGACATTCCCCACAGCTCAGCTGAAATACCCCTGTAGGAAACCAGGCTTTCTGCACAGTACAAAGGACACAGAATGAAAGCAAGCAGTGACTTTTCCTTTAGCATTTGTCATCTCTAAGGATTTAAGCCAATGCTGTGGCTGGACACTGTTTAGGAAAGTTGTCCTCAGAAGCCAGGCAGAATTCAGAAGAAATGTAATGAAAGAAATGTAGCTAACCATTCAATGTAGCTAACTGCCTGTTCTCACTAGCTACACAGAATGACTGTTGAAAAAAAAAAGAAAGAAAAGAAAGCTCAATACAATAAGAGGACACAGGATGGGAGAATGGTTGAGACTGGAAGAACCCCCTGCTCAAGCAGGGTCACCTGGAGCAGGTTTCACGTTGAATCTTATGCACTTTACAGCGGATAAAGCATCAATCCTGCAAACCTCTACGCTTATAAGCCTGCTAAAGATCTTTGCACCAGGCTTTGCCTAAGCTCTTCTCACCCAACTCTTTCCTGAATGAGAAAATTTTATAACTCAGGCCAACACATTAAAAGGAAGAAAGAATTGTTGTGCAACCCCATACATTGCTTTACCAGGATGAGCAAGAATCAATTAATTATACAGCTTCCACCTGTCATCCTCCTGGTATTTTAGTTTGTTTTGCAAGAATATTGGGTTTTACTAACAGACTAGAGGTGAAGGGTCAGGCTTTCTTATGCTCCATATGCTCATCAAAGAATAAAATGTTAAAGGATAAACACATTTCTGATCATCACTGTGCACTTGGTGGGCTACAGAAGATTTATCTAAAGCATTACTGGCTGCTGTGAGGGGGGAGTGAAGCTGCCTAGAATCAGAAGCTCTGGTGACCTGAAATTCAGCATTACAACCCTTTGCCCCTAACTGCAGCCAAGGAGTGACCTAAGGACGCTGTTATGCAGTTATGCCTGAGAACTTACACACTGTGAATGTCAAAACATCAGAGAAGCCATAGTCAAAGGCTCCGATATTCTAGAAAAATTCCTGTTAACATCTCACTTCCAAAATGTGAAATGGAGTGGTTTCCTGCAAACTATGGAGAGGTAAACCTGATTTTCTGTTCTAAGGCAGCAGCAACAATTTGCATTTATTTTGTACTCATAGGGTTATGACAAATAAGTGTCTTCATTTACATTTGCTGCAGTGCATATTCCCACAGGCCCGTGTAAGGAAAAATCCTTTGGATAATGAGTCCATTCAAAAATTCCATTTCATTGCAGATATCTTCTATTTCCAAGGGTAGGTTCTCATTACATGTTTTTTCAGATATCTTCATCTGCATACCCATGAAATACCCAAGTCAGAGCCATTTACAGCAATTAAGCATCATAAAGACAAAATTAAATAATTAAGTCTCGATAAATAACCAAATGTATTTAGAACATGCACTTAGATTTTCCTGTCATGGGGTCTCCAAAATCTGCAGTGATAAGAACAGAACCAGAACAAAGCCTGAAATGCCAGATTGATTTAATCTGGAAAAGTGAGCATTTCTGCCCTTGAACTTTGATGCAGTCTCCCAGTTATACCTAACTTACATCTACTTTCATAGAATAAAAAGCTCAGGGTGATGTGTCTATGGAAATTTCTGACACAAGGTGCTCATTTAGGATTGCAAACATTTCTAAAACCTGTAAAGTAACAGGAAATTGAGTAACTCTCTGCTTAAAGGTTTAGATTGAAACTCAGAAATAAACCTTATTATACAAATGGCTAGGAAATTTGTTTTTGAAATAAGTGAGGATTTAATGTTTAAAAAATCCGTTATGTTTACATCAAAATACTTTTGGCATGGCTCTCTGAACTTCAGCAGTGATGTACATACATCAAAACAGAAATCCACATCGCTTCTTAACAGCTTGACACTCAACCACTTGGTGCTGCAGATGGTACCAGAATGCTTTCCTAAATATCTAAGTTCCTCTAAGACAGAAGAGATGAAACAGCCTTTCTTCACCAGGAATCAACCCAAGTTTAGCTTTCAATTGTGACCTTTTGTATTTTCAACAGCTGAGGAATGGGGAAAATTTGTGTTTCATCTCTGTGCTTTTTCATCTCCATTTCCCTTTTGAAGTATAAAGAAAATTTCCAGGCAGTGGAGTATGCTAATGGCTCATTGCATCTCCAGGCTAGGAAATGCTGCAGCTTCAGCTGCACAGCACTGTATGGGTCTGCTGGTTCCCAAATTAATGCAAAGGTTTTCGTGTGGAATCCTGCAATCCTGACTTTGTTCCCTAAGTGAAAGCTGTGTTGTTGTCTCTAGTGTGATACTCACTCAGACTATCACAGAAACACAGGCACATTTAGGTCAGAAAAGAACTTTAGGATCACTGAGGCCAATTGTTCCCGCAGCAGTGCCCTATTCACCACCAAACCATGCCCCTCAGTCCCACAGCTGCACCTCCTTTAAACTCCTCAACGACGGTGACTCCAGCACCTCCCTGTTCCAATGCTTGACAACCCTTCTGGTGAAGAAATCTGGGAGAAGAGACCAACCCGTGGGGTGGTGGTGACTCAGGTGCAGGACCTGGCACTTGGCCTTGTTGAACTCCACAGAGCTGACCTTGGCCAATCCTTCCAGCCTGTCCTGGGGCACCTTGGCCTCGATATAACAGGATACAAAGCAGCCCCTCGGTATAAAACGCCTGCTGTTCGACACCTGCTTGAACACACTTGAACATTTTATAACTCCAAAGTACTCTAGAAGCATTGGCAGAATTCACTACATGAGCCAACCAAATGTGAATGGGAAGGGGGGGATTTTGCTGTGACATCTGTCAATATCTGATAATAAGTAAATCCCTTCAACGTTTCTTTTTTCATCTGAAGGACTGAGAAAATGAATCAGCTTCAGAAGTTTGTCAGCTAACACTCAAACACAGGTAACAAAACACAGGATGACACTAAAACTTGTTTTGTATAAGGAAGCTGGGACTGGGACTGGAATGTAAAATGTTCAGTTCACTGCTTGAAATTCACAGGGAAAAACATTACAATCATGCAGGGGCTCTTTGATGGACTGTGTGAAATGAATAGGTGTTAGCTATTGATTTATGATGGAAAACAGACAGTTCTCCCTACTAAGTATCATAACCTGGTTGCCACTAGTCCTGTTCTGAATTTTAATAGAATTGACACAAGTTTAAAGAGCTTTAAACTTGAAATAAAAAAAAAAATGTATAACCATGTACAATAGTTTGATTTATAAGACTTAAAAATGCAACAGAAATTGTAAAATAAGAAATTCTAGCTTCTATTTGCAGTAATAGAACAAAATTTACTGCAGAGCATTCATTCAGAAAATAAAAAAATCTGTAACAATTGTGATTATCAACCATTAGCCTTAAGTTGTAGAAAAACAAAAATTCTGTAAAGGAAGCAAAAACTGTGATTTACTTGGCTTCCTGCCTAGTCAAAATGGTCCATTAAAAGTAGAAATGCTATGAAATACATGAATCTCTCATTTAATAGATAAATTAAAGGCTGTTAGAGACTGTGTCTTTCATCTCTTTAGAAGAAATGAAAAACAAATAGTGTTATTACAGAAATGCTATTACCAAGTACTACAGTCTAGAACAGCCCCTA
Organism: Dryoscopus gambensis; assembly: GCA_013389985.1. Taxonomy (NCBI): domain Eukaryota; kingdom Metazoa; phylum Chordata; class Aves; order Passeriformes; family Malaconotidae; genus Dryoscopus; species Dryoscopus gambensis. The sequence goes on along the minus strand of WEIT01013896.1, from coordinate 68,505 downwards.
CTCTATCAGGCATTAAGGACAAACAGCACCACAGGGAGTTAAACTTCATCCTAACTTTGGGCATAGTTTAACCACGTGGTCATCTATGATGAGAACTGCTTCTGCATGGCCACTCCTGCATGACAGGAGAGGAGGGCAAGTAACAACCAAGACAAAAACCACAAATAGGGTAGGCTATGCAATGCAAAAAACCTGGATACTCCATAGAGAAAATTATAAAATGATAACAAGGTAGTCTGTCAGTCCAGAAGGCCCAGAGAGCCACACACAGAAAATGTATGAAAATGTCTGGCAGAACAGTCACTCATATCTGAAGTTACAGTCCTCAAAATATCTAAACACCTTCTATTTTATACTAGAGACTAGGTGAAGGTATCTAAAATTCTATCAAATACTTTCTTGCAACAATCATCAAAATTTTCCTTCTAGGCTTGAAAAGATATGCACTATATTCATATAGATGAGTAACTTCATGGAAAATCAGCATTCAAAAGAAAACTTAGGCAAATTTAAGGCTTTTTAAAAAAATAGCTAAGTTAATCCCAGATACTTTAAAAGATATTAGGAATCTTTCCAAATTAGAGGGGACAAAAACATTTTGACACAAATAGCCCTAAGATGTATGCTTCCTCAAAATGTTTTAGAAGAAAGACAAATTGCTTGTTTCTTTAATTGCATGGAGTGTGTGGGGAAATCATTAAAGTATATACAGGCAATTACCTGGAGTATGGATGAGAAGACATTTAAATGTCATCAATTTCATTAATTTTATAGCTGAAGATTGAGAGCTGGCAGAGCAGAGGATAACAAGGCATGAATGGCTCTCATTAGGGGCTAATAGAGCGCTAGGGTGGTTCTGATTCCATAAAATTCTGTAAAACTGGTTGGTGTTGAGGTACATGCAGAAACACAGCAATGTGTGTGTACAAGTTCCCAACGTCCTCAAATCATCCCAGTCAGGCCCACTGCAGAAAATGATTCATGATGTTGTCATTATCGACTGCTGCCTGAGCTCCATGGTTTATGGACAGGACACAAAGATTTATCAAGACAATGGAAGTGCTTCATGTGCTTTTAGCAGGACTTGAACCCAAAATCTACTTTTAAAAATAAGAATGCTCAACTTGTGTAAACCCTAAAAGGAAAGCATATGGTGCATTCCAAGGCATTAAAAAGATGAGTCAAAAATTCACAATGGCACTATGGTTAAGTGCAAATATGCTTCAGCAATGGAAAAGTTAGGGCCAACTTGGAAGACTATAAATGACAAACAGATTCATTAACATTAGAGATGAATAATTCAGACACGAGAGTCATATCCGTAGTCCAGACTTTCCATCTTTCCTGAACCCCACCTTCTCCATGTGAGGGAGTCAGTCTGCCTGTACAGAGTGGTGGCAGAAAAACAGTGATCTGACAGGTACTTGTTCATATTTTTTCTTTCCTAAGATGAGTATTTCAGCCACTGTTTTCAGAGGACACTGAATTCCATTTCCAGATAGATTCTTTGGAAATCAGTCTTCAAGGATACAGAAGTCACAGTCATCTTTCCTACAAGGAAATACTCCCTTTATCAGCACAATGGGGCAGCTTAAAAGTGATCAAGGGACATTTCATTGTTCTCCCTCGCTAAAGCAGAAATGGCAAGACTGGCAACCATAATTCTGTGGAACAAACTGAAGTACCATATTCTATGACATCCAAAATTTAGTTTAGGTTCTCTCATAGCAGTACTTTTATATCAGTTGATTACTATTAATGTAATTAATACATTTTATACAGATTAGCAGTTCTAGTTGTGTTAAAAGCATCTAAGATTTGGTGTGTCAATTTACAAAAGTAAAATATGAAAGAATATGTCTTGCTAGTTTCTTGAAAGGAAAGACCCTGCATACCCACCTAGACAAGAAAAAGTGTTTTCAAGGAAACAATATTGCAGGTGCAGTAAACACAAGATCAATCAGATTTTGATCAACATCCTGAACAGTTTTTCAATAAGCGTGAAGATGAATAACCAATCTACCCACAATGACAATACTCCAAGTATTTTATCCACCCTATCTATAAGAACAAACAATAACAATGGCAAGCAAAAAATGCAATTAAAAATCTAGATCTAGTTCTACTGAAAATAAGAGTATGCTCTTCGGGACTGGTATTTTAGTAAAAATCAGACCCCAGAATGGTGTTGTTCTTTTTATTAGCTTGCTTTTTCCTGAAAAAATAATAAAAAAAATCTAATTCAATATTATTTATTTGACCCCCTTATTCAGTTCCTGGATAATTAGAACAGAGTTTTCATCCCTTGTCAGGCAAAAATATTATGTGGAAGGCTAATGATGCCACCCCCAAAACATCATTATGTTACTTGATGGAGAACATAATTTATGTATGTTATAGAAGCATTTACTCCAGGGATCTTTTTCAAGTCAACAAGAACAAAATTTTGTTCTCTGATAAAGAGAAATGTAGTGACAGGCTATTAGTTTTGGGTGGCTGATGTTTGATTTCCTGGAGTTACAGAGATAGTCTGCTTTTGTTCTAATGGCAGTATATATTTTTGTGGTGGAAATAATTAATGACCCTGCAACTTTGGTCTGCACTGCTCTGGCAAACACTGTTCAGTTGTACTCTTACACATGGGTAAGTTTTAGAGAGCAAGTCAAATTCAACATATATTTTCAGAAAGTAGCGAAGAAAACATATCTCAAATTCCTGCATATTCACAGGCCTTATACCTGGGCAGAAAAAAAAGTTTTACTTTTCAGATCTGTTTAAAAATTAGGTTCAGTTACTTCTTCAGTCATAAAGATGTACAGCCTGAGAAGTATTTAATTTCTGAGAAAAGATGAAGGTAGAGAAGTACCTTTGCTCACAGCTACTACCACAGAACTGTGCCATCACCTACTGAGTTGAACAGCTCCCTGCGAAGGAGATTAATTGGATGAAGCTGTTCTTAAGTACCAAAAGAAAGAGAAAACACAATGATCAAAGGTTTGGAGGTTTTATCCCTCTTCTTCCCTACCCCATTTGCCTCTCCCTGCCAGTTGCAGCATCATTTGCTCCACTGAAGCTTTAAATCTAAGGGAAGTATGAATCCAGGCATCTAATTTTTCCACTGACTTTACAAGTGAAATACTTCAACTGATAATCACAGAAAAAACCCCAAACCACTTGTGGATAAAAAAAGCTTGGGACTTGCAGATAAACTGAGCTTGGGACACACAGAGCAAAGGGCAAATCAGTTTTAAGGTGCAATTTACAAATTCATACGGTCCATGAGAGGGCAGCCTGTTCTTTTTCACTCAAGGCAATCAAACAGTTAAAGGTTTGCTTGTTAATGGAAAAGAAATGAAAATATTAGGCCCCAAAGATGCAGAGGACATACACAGTCCTTACCAGCTATGAGGTGGATACAGTTTAGAGACATTTGCTCCTTACCTTGCTACTACAGAAGCAGTTCTGATATATGGAAGAGAACATACGCAAAATTTTAAGGTGCTGTTTTCTCCTTTAGACCATGTAAGCAGTGCCAGAACTGCCTGCTTCACCACATAGGCTATGAAGCACCCTTCTCATTTTTTATGACCCTGGAAGTTTCTTCCTTCTCCTTGTCAGGCTACCACACATTTGCCAGTCTGAGTGATGTGAGGAGTTTCTAGCACAGAAAGTGTCACTGTCAGCAGTTGAGGCTACGTAGGTATGACAAGCAGAGGAATATTGACCACAGCAGAATACCCAAGATATGTAAAGCTCAGGTAAAAGGCTGAAGTGTTTAAAGCTATTGCATAGATTCCTCCTATCCTCTTCATCTTCTGACTATAAAGTACCAAAATTCTTTGGCTTGCTTAAAATTCTCAGTGAAATGTGACTTTACAGATAATAACAACTGTACGCTTGTACAAGGAATCTGCAGAATCAGTTTTGAAAAATAATTAGAAATATTTAAACAATACTGGGCATAAACATTTTCTTTACAAACAGCACCGAAACTGTAGAACCAAATTCAGTTATATTTGCATTTGTTCATTTCACTCCTTCATCAAACTGATGTTAATAGAAGTAACCTTAGAGTATGAAGGAAATGAAATTGCTGAAAGTATCCAAAAGCATTTTCCTAACCTCAAGCTACTTGGGAAATAAGATGCAGCTCTGCAGGCTTTAATTGTGAAGTAATTACTATAATTTACATTCTGGGTTGTTGCAGGTACACCTTGTAGCCAAATGCTTATAATCCCTTGGGTCCAATTACCTCCTGATAATCATGCCAGTTGGTGCCATATTTAGTTTTATTCAAAATATAATGCTCAAAGTTAAAATCAATACTTTCTGAGTCTAAAGAGACTTGTAAACTTTCTTTTCCTGGTGGGTTACTATGTGGGATGTGCAGTCCTTAATAAACAGCCTGTCAGCTGTGAATTTCTTTCCAGAGGTCAAAAACTCTGAGTGGTTCAAGCTGCTCTTAAGAAAAAATCCCAAACTTATTCCTTCAAAAGAAAAATCATTCCAGAGCTGGCAACTACAAGTGGATCAGAGGACAGGTGACAAGTAACTTGATAGCATCAGCTTTTATAAAAGACAAGGAATCACTCTTGACCACTATAATATTTTCTTATTACACATGAAAGGATAAAGTTATCTCCGTTCAAACCTTAGTGCAAGGTGAACCCACTGAGGGGTGCACGGGACTTTTCAGATCAGTGAAACAGCAGAACCTCCCTTAGCAAAATAATTTTGGACTTCCTGCCCGGCACTCTGATTTCAAGCTGACTTGCCATGCCTGCAACAGCAAAGGTAAACTGGTGTGACCCACAGGGAACTGTCACCGTACAACTGCTTCGCTCCATGGTGAGATGTGCCAATACATTAAAGAGAACCATTTCCACATGGCAAGTGAAGCAACTTTACTGACAAGTGAAATAAATTTACAGAACCAATTATACAAAGTCCCAGATGCCTAAAGAAGTAGTGGGGTAAAGAATGCTGATATGTAACCTGAATAAACAGTATCATCACACACTCTATTGAAATTCACTGCTCCTGAGGGGATGGCTGTCTGAAAGCTTCATGAACAATTACAAAAAGCTGCTTACATATGCATTTCCCAACAAATAGCAGGTTACACTACAGTGACTTTTTATTTTGAATTTCAAAGGCTTTTGCAGTGTGCCACATTACTGAGTACGTGGCAGATGCATTTCCTTGGAGGGCTGATGTTTAGGTATCTGGATTACCAAAGTGGAATACAGAGATTTGAACATGGAAATCTCATCTGTAACAAACATGTTAAAACTTTTCAAGACAAAAAACCCATAACATCCTCAGTCTACATGAAATGATGTTATAATATTATCCCATTTTAGCCACTGAAACTGAGAAGCATTTTTGCTTTAGAAGTTACTGAGTTTTCCATAACTGGACCTTTCATGTGATAATCTGCTTTGCAAACTTCAGATATTGTAGCACTCAGTCACACTGTAACGGGTGTGAGATGTGGTACCTGCACGTAAAATAAACTGAAACACTTTCTCTTTTGTTTTTTAAGTTTCTTTTTGTTTTACCTGGATTTATAGCACATGACCATCTGAGACCCTTGAAGGGTACAGTAGGATAACAAAGAATTCTACCAAATAGTCACAGATTAAGTGTGCATGCCTAGATCTGGTTCATCACCAGATAAACAATTCAAAGCATACATTTAAAAGAGGTTAGAACTACAACTTCTTGAAACTTGCAGGACTGACTTGCCAGAATAGCCTGAAAATTGTGGGCAAAAGAATATTTTGGTGCACAAAATAATCTATTTGTGCTATAGACCGTAATCTATTACACCAGACTGTGTTTCCAGTGTAGAAATCAGCCACTGTAATAATTCACATCTTAGAAAAAAATTTGTAGGCTAATATATCTTTTTCTGGAAGTGATCAGATTCCTGCTGTCTTTTGAGGAAACAGATTGCATATGGAACAAGAAAGCTTCTGGTCATTAATGTTTCTGACTTACTCCAGCATAGAGAGTGAAAAAATAATAAAAATGTTATTTTTTTCCCCAATATTCTGTTCTAAATTTCACTGAAACAAACAGAAATACATCAAGGTGTGAGAATTTGCAAGAATAGCCTGTAAATTCAGGAAATAACCCAAACTCATGGGTTCTTGGGAAGCAACCCAACTGCAGTGGCATTTCTATGAGAGTTCCTACATACCATACAACAGAGTTACCACTGCCTATCCCAGAGCGGGAAGTTCAGCAGCTCACAAACTCATTACAGTTATGTTGCATCTGTCATATTTGTAAACTACTCTCTAAGTGAAAATTAAATTTTAGCCTTTACAAAGCTTAGTCTCTTCCAGTTTTGGGAGAGGAACTTTTAGTTTTTCATATGAAGCTCATATCTCATTTCCTTCAAAAGGGCAGAGGTGGAAAATCCCTATACACATCTCCTCTTCCACCCACCACTTCCTCAGCCTTATAATTGCTCAACACTTTAAAGAGGGCAGCTTCTTAAATACTATCAACTGAATCATGCTTTCATTTTTTTAGAGGTCTTAATCTTAAAACACCAAAATTGTTTCATTAGATTTAACTTTGTCCCTGAATCCTGTAATCTCAGACCGTAACTAATTCCTCACATATATGGTGTTCTTCATGTCCTCAAAAGGAAATTCCTGCTTGCACCTTGAAAATTGCTGCATATGCTAATTATTAACTCAGACCTGGACTGAACTGTTAAAATCCCTCTACTGAATTAATGCAGAATTTCAGAAAATACATGAGAACCTTGTCACTGAGGAGTTTTAGTATCTCATCAACCAGTGGTAACCTAAACCCCATCCCTCACTTGCTGAGAGACAGAATAACAATATCTTAACAGAGCACACAATTCTGACCAGCTCTGACATTATTTATTGTGAACTATAACTGGCATAGTGCTAGCAAGTAGAGAGTTTCTGTTATTTAGAAAAATGAGAACTCTTCTAGTGCACAGTTCTAATATATAAAATTGCTAAATTAAGAAATTAGCACCCAAATATATACACTTTTTAAAATCAATATTTATGTAGTAGGACTTTATTGCAAGTGAAAACTCTACTTCAAAATCAGTGGAGTAGTAATAAAATTCATATTTTTTCTGATGTCCAAAGTATTGGTGGTGGTTCACCACTGCATTAAAATAGATTAATTATATTTTAGAAATTTAGAAATTTCTATTGGAGTTGAAAAATAAGCATTATTATTTTTACTGGATACTTTCATGCCAAAACATTATGGAAAACATTAATCATTTTCCTCCCATTCTGAACTATGTGATATAATACTGGAGATAAAACATGCCAAATACTGAACCTAAGCTCAGTCACTTTGGGTAAAGCAAGAGTTTATTTTCATGGAAGGATGGAAAGAAAATGTAGGCTTTTTTTTTTTTTGGAGAAGGTTTGTGCTTTTCTGCTTTCTACTGATAAATAAAAAGAATAAATATATAAATAAAAACCCCATGCCCACCAGATTTCAGTCAGCTATAGAGCAAACCCTGAGTCTTTCTAGTCAAACAGTTTTAAAACTCTCCCATGTACCTAAAGCATTTTATTTGTTGAGACCTATGGCAATAGAGAACACATGTCAGAGGTTTATAGTTTAGGCCTTGAAAAAACAGAGCTGAGCAGCATTCCAAATTATCTTTTCATTTAAAAAATTTGCCTAGGTCACAATGCTATGAGGAAAACAGAATCATTTTTAACAGGAAACAATTATATTTTGGTTCAGCTGATGAAGTACAGCCACGGTTACTCTCTGGATACAAGGAGGAAAGGCTAACAGCCATTTGCTCACCTCCTCTGATGGGATCTAAGTAGTTTCAACATCTTTTGAAATTATTTCTCTATGGCTACTCTGAAAAGTTATGATCACTGAAAGAAATTAATAATAAATTAGAAGAAATATTGAATCCCGTTAAAAACAAATAGCTTTTCCCCAAAGGGTAATGTAAAAGATCTCAGGTTTACTTTGAACATTTTTTGAAAAATCAAAAAATATTGGATAAGAGAGAGTGTAATGGAAGGGGAAGCAACAAAGTGAATGTGCTATTCCTTTTACTTTTTATCCTTCTCCAGAATTCATCTGAAGCAATTTTCAACAGTTCAATCTCCTGCTGTTCTGACTTGCTAGAAGAAAAGTCAGAAGAAAGATGGTATTTCTATATCCCAAAGCTAAGCTGATCCTTTCCATGGGCAACCCGTGCCTCCCTCTCTTTCTGTCAGCACTGGGTAAGCCCTCGAAAGGAGATCCTGGACTGCCACAGAGAACTGGAGCCATGCTGGGGATTGTGACCCGTGCACTCCAGACTGGATCATCCCCCTGGCAGCGCCAGGCCAGAACAGACTGGTCAGGCTTTCCCAGGCAGGAGGAGCTGCAAAATAGCTCGTGAGTGAAGCTCCTGCTTTTGAAATCAAAAAAGCGTGTCAAAGTCAACCAGGGGGGGCTACAGAGTCCGTACCTGTATCAACTCGTTATGTAACTCTTTCAAATGCTCAAGGATTACCTTTTTTCTTCCAGAAGCTCAACCTCCCCTCTGCCCACTCTTTAGATAATAATTCTTTCCCAAGTAGCAAAGTTCCCATGGACTTAATTAATAAAAAAAAGGAAACTTGACACATGAGCAGAACAATGACTTGTGACAGCACTGCCACACGATGTTCAGAATAGCAAGAAAGGAACACCTTTACATCATTTTGAAGAAGGTGCCAGAGTCAAATATAAAAGACACACTGTATAGGTAGAAAGCTACCAAGATAAAATTTCACTTTGGGAAGGTAGTTGCAGTGACAGGTATCTTAAACTTCTCGACAGATGAAAATAAAAGGGATGAAATCTGAAATCAGGAACCTTCCCTCTTCAAAAAAAAAAAAAGTTTTGTTCAGCTCACAACAGCTGAAAAATTTGTTTTTCAAAATGGCTGTAGTACTCAGTATCAGGTAGGTATTTTTACCAAAAAGTTGGATATGGTGGTGTGCTCAGCAGAAGAGCAGTTTCACCTGCTATGAATTCATTTAGTTCTAGTGACTGTCAATATTTTCATTTACATCAGCTGTGTCTAAATCTAAACAGCTGTATTAAAATCTAAACAAGTTTGGCTCCAGCAAGACATGCTGAAAACCCAGACAAGGTATCTATAATTAGAAAAAAGATCCTAATTGTATTACAGATCAACATTTGTGTAAGAAATATAACTGTCCATTCATGTCAGTTTTCTGTCCTTCAGATTACTCAACATGAACTATCAAACAAGAATGAGCTAGAGTTTTTGGGACATCAGAAGAGATCCTTGTTCCCACAATTAATCTCTTTTGATTATTTATTGCTATTCACCATATAGTGATCAATCACCATTTGCACTACTGTGAATACTTCCATTACATGTCACTAACCGAAACACTTATTCCATAATTTGAAAGAAATCTTATAAACGGTTGTCTTTTGATATGAATAGAGTTTTTAAAAAGTAAACAAAAGAAAATAAGATGCATTTGAGAAAGAGCATAATGTGCACAGTAAGAGGAACAGACAACAAACCTTGGTCAACTTGCACACTAATAATTTCTCTCAAAGTTAATAAGGCAGAGTATTAGAAGGCCCTGATTGAAAAGCCAAGCAACAGGTGATTTCCTCAGAGCAGAGAGAGAGAGAGAGATCAGTCACTTTTCTTTTTATGTATTTTTGGCGACCAACACTTCTAATTGTGTAAAAATGTGATACCTTTCCTTAACTCGGGCTGCCTTCCCTACCTACAACGTGATTTTATGCCAGATACTTCTTGGTTGTTACTTCATAAACAAAGAACAACATGAAGAAAGCACTGAATAGTGTAAGAAGAATTTAGGTAACAATTTATCCAAGGTGTCTTTCCAACAGTGACATCAATTATCTCAGCATGATCAATTATCTGGATCATGTTCTCTCACTCAGCTGTGCTTTAAGCTCACCACTGTGTTCAGGTGATACCGGAGGGTTTGTGGTGAAGAGCAAGATGAATTGTCATTCTGAGAGCTTTTAGGCAGCTAAAAAACACCCAAACCACCTCCACAGCAACAAAAGCCAACACATTTTAGCAAATCTCTTTGTAGATAGTAAAAAAGCTATATAGTTGAGGAAAAAATGCAAAGTTTGTTGGATATATTTCTTATATTTTGACCCAATCTATTAACTGCATTAACAGTGATCCACACCAATAACAACTGCCTAAATAGGTCCATAATAAATTCTGTTTTACAAAAGTCAAACAGACAAAGAAACCATTCATGTAGGGCAGAAAAGGACAGAATCTGTTCCTCAAACTATTAACAGTTTCCATATAGTATGACAATGAAGATGGAGGAGAAACTTTTTTCATTACATAAATTTGGAGAGTTACTTAACTCCAGGGATATAACTGTTTGCAAAAAAAAAAAAGAATTTATTAAAAATGAAAATATTGTTCATAATTACAATAATGTCTTTCCAAATTTAAGTTGAGTTGCACAAATTGAAACTGGGTAAATGCAAAGGCTTTGAGAACAGGTAATGAGCTTTCATTCAATAGCAATAAACTTGATGTAGTTCTAGCAATTTAGCCTGTAGCCTGCACTGAACTGCAAAGTGAATTTGTCTAAACATTATTTAAATGTATTTTCCGTTATTTTTTACTCTGAATTTTAAAGGGGAAAAGAGATGGATTCAATTTTGTGCTTTCTTACATCAGGAGATAATTTCAAAGTAGAGCACAAAGGGATTTTGCAGACAATATGCCTTTTCAGCCTTCAAAGCCAATGATTTTCTACTGGTTATTTTAATTATTAATGATCACCTATAATTTTAATGGGGTTGAAATTAAATATGGCACCTAACACACACTCCAATCAGTGCATATAACTGGTTTTAAGTGACATTTTAGCCCAAACAGGAATTTGAGGTATTTTTTCATATCACACGCAAGCACACATTTTCATAAAAATTATAGGAGAGGCAAATAGATTTTCTAAGTTCCAGATAATAGTGTCATTTTTTTCTGAAAATAGTTATGTTACAAACAAAAACCACAGATTACTGTCAAACACAGGTAACTATTGCAGAAATATACATAAAATTGAGTATTTCCTCTTGCTATTATCTTCTTTGAGAAACAAACTCAGTTCCTTCATTTTTGCAAGCAAAACAGAAAAAAACTCCTGAGATTCAATGTAATTTTTCTCATTTAATAACTCGTATTTTCACCACTGTATACAAAAACTATAAAGGAAAAAATACGTGCTTAAATAAACTTTTAATAGAATTTTATTCAAGGAATATTTAAATAGTGATCCCCCTGTTTACCACATATAGGACCAAATCTTCACCCCTGCAAACTGGAAGCCATTTCAAAGGTGGAATCTTTTTTAATATGAAACATTGCTTTTATCATCAATTTCTTCTCTCAGCCATGACTAGACAAGTGACATGGTTTTACTCATTGCAAGAGGAGAAAGTAGAATAAAAATCCATCCGTGGGAAGGGTTTGTGCATTCCCTGGGCAGCACGGGCCTGTGCTCTGAAAATGTTTCTGCAGATTACAAAGGGGTATTTGCTGAGGGAGTGCTGTGATGCCACCGGAGCCAGAACACTCAAAGTGTGGGGCTGCTCGTGTTGCTGTCAAATACCTGGAAACAAACTTCACATGGAAGTTTGGGGTCACTAAGAAAGACTAGAGCATAGCTGACAGCTGCCTGTGACTGAATAAAGCATTCCAGGACTGTACAGCTCATGTTCCAAACCTTCACAGACCTTACCACATATCCAAGGCCTGAACAGATTTCACAGACTCTTTTCTAACTTTTGAGTATTTTTGCACAGAAGGTTTGATCCATTTTTTTGAAGTTCCTCCTCATACTGCACATACAGATTGAGACACCAAAATAAAAGTATATTCTACTTTTCTTGAGCTGATCAGACACAAAGAAAACATTTCCTCAAGGTCAAAAGGTGCTTATCACTATGTTAGCAACCACTCAGGCCATTGCCTGCAACCATTTGCTCTCAAAGTCCCTTATGAGCTGCAACTAAACTTGTAAATATGGTTTTCTGCATAAACTCCTCAGACCTGAACAGTCTGTACACCAGTAACTCTGCAGGAGCAGGTCAGGAGGTGCAGGGGGTGGTGACCCTCGTCACAGCAACAGCACAGACCAGTCATGCTGTCACACCTGCTCCGAGACAGAGCAAAGCAACTAAAGACCTTTCCTTTTATGTTCTCTGTCGTAATCCCAAATTTAAGCAACCTTCCTCCCACAACTTGCCATCATTTTTTACATTCTTTCCCCCTTTCCTACAAACTTTGCTTAAAAGTTGAGTTTCAAGCCTGTGGCACACTGAGCTCCAGCATTGCTGTACAAAACACCCAAGTGGCAGCAATTCAGTTCTCCAACTGGAGTGAACCATGGCTTAGGTGACAGCAGCCAGGAATGGTTGTGTGAGAAATCTATTAGCAGAATCAAACTTTATTTCATGCAATGAACTACCATACAGATTTCTAGCATTGGTCTGGAAATACTTTTTGTTCTCAGTCAGAATCTAAATTTCTGAGTCTAAATATTAGAATAAACAGCTGGGCTGAGTCATTTTCTAGCACGTCTTTTTGAGGTAACAAGTGTGCGTTAACAGAAGGTGAACAAAGAGGGACATTATTCTTAAAACATAAGTTACTGTTATCATGCTGCAAACCCATCATCAAAAGCTGCGTTTCTGGTACTCACCTGTTAATGGTTGGTTTGAACATGATTCAAAAGAACTGTGTTACCTCCTGTGTTTATCCATACAGGGGCTAATTACAATAAGATGGGCCAGTCAGAGGAGAATAGCTCAAGGACCTTGAAGAAAATGGGTTAATTTGTATGGAAAAATTAATACCACTCACAATTCCCGCAAGTAGCTTGTATGTGGATGACATTGCTTGTGATTTCACCTTTTCACGGGGGCCCATTAAAAAAAAAAAATCATGGGGGCCTATTAAGAAAAATCCTATAATGCTTTCATTTGCATTTACATTCTTTAACAGGGCTTTTTCAAATAGAAATCTTACTGTGAACTAAGCATTTCAACCCTAAAACCATAAAAGTCCTTTCTCACCCCCTAATGGGCTTGGCTTGCTGAGACACAGAGCTTTGCTCCTGCCGTGAAACTGCATCCTGGAACGGCAGAGTTGGGCCTGGAAGTGTGGCTGAATCCAGGTGCAGATCATTAAAGACAAATGTAGATTGCCCTCTGCTCTTCTTTTCCTGTAGCTCCCCAGATGATGTGAATGCTCCCCCTCTCCCTCTGTGTATGTGGGCTTTTTTAAATTCCCGAATTCCAGTGTCTGAAAAGACATATAACAAGAGCAATCATCCCTTTATAATGATGGCAACTTTGGCAGGCAGAACAAGAAGCCTCTTCCCCTCAGAGCAGACCGAGAGGGGCAGACACATCACTGCTGCCCTCCTCTGAGCAAAGACACACACCTGTTAAAAAACGCAGGCAGCTGCATTTTAAGTGAGATTTGTGCATTACTAAGCAACATATTGTAATAAAGAAAAATATATTGTGCTACAGCAAGGATTACGAAATGCCTAAGAGAGTCATAAAACATAATTAACAGGATATTGTGGATTTATAAAATTCTAATGATGTAAATTTGCTGTTCATAATTTAAATTAAGCTGAACAGTTGTATGTGCCCTTCATATGCACTGTAAAGACAGGTGAGCTCTTTCAACACCAACTTTTCTCTGAATGCAGATTTTGCCTACAATTAACATTAGGGTGACTCAGAAGAAATCTTTTCTATTTGTGTTTTATGGAACCATCTTAACTGTACAGAGTTCAAACAATAAAAATTAATGAATTAGGTTGGTAAAGAACACTGTTTATTGCAAAACATTTAGCAATAAAGTCCAGTAGTTTGACTTCTCTTTTGAAACTGATGAAAGTTCTTTAAAGAAAAAATAAAAATCGGGACTTGTCCATAGCAAGACAGCGCATGACAAGCCAGGCTCAGAATTAGTAACACACTAGTTTCACTCGTGCAGGCAGCTGCAAGCACAGGAATGCACTGCTGGTGAAAACTCAAAATATCTGCTAGGGACCACTGAGGAGCATGCAGTGAATATTACATTCACATTTGGCTCTGTACAGCCTCTTCATAACCAAGTCTTCATTGATCTGAAGTTCCAAAGTCACTTTAATGACTCAGAAAGTTTCTCTCAGAAATTGTGCATCAGAACAGAAAACAAAGGTGTGACCACATCATCTGCAGCATGTCCTAGCAAGAACATGTTACACTTTGAAAATCATAAGGAAAATGATATTCAAAATTAAGACGCTTTTTTTATTGCAACAGAGTATATCCATCTAGCACAGATGTATTTTCCTGCCTATCACCAAATCACCATGTTTCAAGTCCAGGGTTTTCCACAAATTTGGGTAATGAGACGCCAGTCAAATTGTACTGACTCTAAATGGACCTGTGCCAATTCACACAGGGCAAGAATCATCCTGGTCACCTTTTATTTGTTACTACTATTTCTCAGCCATAAGAAGACCATTTTAGTGCTTTTGGTTTAGTAAATACTTTACCTGTTTTGAGGCATGTTAAACATGTTTAAGATGAACTATTCAATTGAAATTAGCCATTTTATTAGATCCAGTGTGAAAAGTTTTTAATTTTGTCAGGATTTGAGAAGAACAGATTGGTCTCACAGAGAGCTTTCCATGCCTCTTAAACTACAGATAATTTAATTTATAAATGACACAAAGGGAAAGAAGTGCTAGAACCCAGCTTTAATCTTTCTTGCATGGTGCAAAAATTACTAAAAGATGATTGGTCAATAATTTTTCAGTATTTTTATTTTACAAATTTTAGAAGGATAAGCAAGCTTATTCAAGTAGTTTCATTTTCCAGAACCCCTTCCTTTCTAGCCAAATATTCAGGGTCTTCTGCACTTTCCACTGTGAGCTTCCCCAGGAGCTGAGAAAAAACCAGTGAATATTCTTGACAGGTCCTCCACTATAATTTATAATTTTTAGTAGCTGAGGTGGTTTTGCCTCACTAAAATTGACTGTTAGATCATTCCAAATGATCAAAGAGGATAAAGACAGGTGGCTAAATTCTGAAGCAACAGAAGATGAAAATCAAGGATCTCCAAATACAGCCCCAATAATCCAGAAAATTGATACTGATTCAGTTCAAAATTGTTATTTTTCAGAGACAGTACTAACAAAGCAAAACAGCATTTCACAGTCACGTGGGACTATGGAAATAGAATAAGTTCAAGTCAGAATCAGCTTGAATAGGAAAAGAAAAATGGGCACTACACCCACCAGGTAAGAAAAACAGCTTGAGAAGGAAACTAAGAAAACTCAAGGAAACAAACAAAACCCAAACAAATAACCTAAGTCCCCCTCAATCCCCTAATACCAGTTTCTGAGAAGAAAGAGTAAATCACCTCAAATCTCTCATTCTGGAATTACCAGGAATGCCATATGATAGGCTAGAAATGAATTTCAGCTACTCTAAATTTACAGTGAATTATTAAAATTGCCTCACTGGAATTATGCCAGTTATGTACATACTGTAACTGTTAAGGAACAGAGTAACTAAAATGAGAAAAATATTTAAAATTAAATTTAACAAAGTTTTAGTCAAGTAGTCTACATTGAGTTATTTGATCATAGGACAAATTTGAGGGTTTATGATTACCAGTAGTAACGTAAACAGATCCTTACTTGGGATCTGTCAGTTTTCAAAATGTTATTTTTTGTTCAGCTCGTCTTCAAAACCACTTTGGATCCTGTGATACAATCCAGAGAAACATCTGTGGG
Organism: Dryoscopus gambensis; assembly: GCA_013389985.1. Lineage (NCBI taxonomy): Eukaryota > Metazoa > Chordata > Aves > Passeriformes > Malaconotidae > Dryoscopus > Dryoscopus gambensis. The sequence continues at coordinate 52,642 of WEIT01013896.1, read as the reverse complement.
GGAATTTACAGAGTAGGGTCAGATTAAATAAAATAATTTATGTGCAGCTTTGGAATTGCAAGGTCCTTTTTGGAACATATCTCTTATCACTACTTCTGCTGTGAACAAACTGAAAGAGGGGGCTCACAGAGATGAAAACCAAAGTACAGAAATGGTGGGATTCCCAGTCCCCATAGCTGAACAAATGGGGATAAATCTCAGGGAAAAGGTTTATAAATTTTATGGAAATATGAAACAATATCTGCATGTATAACTAAGGCAAAGGATGTACTGTGTTACAATCTAGAATCTTGGGAAAATGCTGAAAATCAGCCAATTGTGAAGCAGAATGTACCATATAAACAAGCAGGTTGCAGAGCAATTTAGAAATTCAAGAAGTGATGTAATTCTTATTATCATTCATGTATCACAGGCAACTAATAATGATACCATGAGGCATGACTTTTTTATTAGCATAATTTTCTTCTTGATGCCACCATTATGGTTGTCTTACGTTGACAAATGACTGCTGCCCACTCCTACATCTGCTCCCATCTCCCTTAGACAAATTATTTTTTTTTTTTAAGTAGGACAGAAACATAAAAAAAAAAAGAAAAACCTAAACAAGTCTTTTTATTTTCTGTTTAATTACTTTGTTTTCTACATTCAATTATGCCAATTTTTTAATGGTTATTGATAGTTGAATTACACTGTTGTATGTTGGCAATCAGGTAAAACTTTGAGAACTATTAATTCTGCTCATTCTTAATCATTATGGATATATACTCTACTGTAACTGTATACCGGATGCACTCCGGGTATATTCTGAATTTCTATATGGGGAAAACCAACTGGAAACAATCTTCAGATTAAGCAATTAACAATAAAAGGTTAGCTAGCTCAAAGTTCCATGCAGTTGTTAAATTAAAGCAATTTATCTGCTCTACAGTAGAGCTACAATATCCAGAAACTGTGAAGATGGTGTTTAAAACACAGAGCTATCATCGCAGGTCATATAGATTTTCTAAGAGTCTGGACCCTACAAACTGAATTGTAACACAGCAAAACCTGTGGCATCCTGAGCCAGGATAGTGAACAGTTTCCTCCAGTCTTTGAAGTACTCCCTTGGTTTTCAGTAATGCCACCTACTGAGGTGCTCTCCATGGAAATTAAAGGAATACAACAGTTCTTTTTATTAGAGGCAAACATACAGAATGTTAAAAACCCCTTAAGTCTGGAGTACTGTGCTGCTTCTGAGGAAAATCTGTAATTTTTGGCAACAGAGTATTAAAAATATATTATATAGCATAATGCTTGCATATTATCAGTATTATGAACAGAATTTCTAGTGAATTAATTAGCTAGCTTTTTAAGGATTCACTAGTTTGTTATTACCTAAAAATTTTTAGCTAGTGAGTAAAAAACTCCATTCAAATATTAATAGCAGTGGCAAAAAAATTACGTTGGATATTTCTTCTTTTACTTGTGAGAAGAAAGCAAACTCACTGGAAAAAAAGACAAGAAAATGAAAAATAGTTTACCCTTCTTCCTCCCAAATCAATAGGTTAATCAAAAGAATCTTAAATTACATGACATTGGAATGCCCTACAGAAATGAGCCACTCTCAGATCTATACCATCTTTACCAAGGACAAGATAACCTTAGATTGGGTATGTCGTGTACAAAATTGATTGGTTTTGCTTAAAGAAAATGTTCTTAGGTTAAATGGATAAAAACCTATCACAAAATTGAAAGTAAACTATGATTTTGCTCTGTTAAAAAAAAATCTCTTAAGCACTGAAGTTAATGAACACAAATCTGATGCAACATTCTTAAAATATTTAACAATGTCATCATACTAAATTTAAAAAAACCAACCAACAAAAAAAAAAAAAAAAAAGAGAAAGTGTCTTAAATCTCAAAAAGAAGCTCCCCTTCCAAAAACAGGATTGGAAAGCCATCAACAGTTTTGCTGTTCTGTTGTAGGAAATAATGCATTAATGAATGTTGGGAAACTCCTCTGGAGCTGACATTTTTGCACCTCGCTGCTGCCAGATGGTATCAGGGCACAAGCAAGCAGATAGATTTTCTGAAAGTATGCTTCTGGACTGTATAGCAAAAGAGTTACCTAAAGAATTTCAAACCATCTTGCACAGTTGGGAGTCACCAGTTATTGGCCCGGATCCAGTAGGTGTATGTATATATATGTGGATACAAAAGTGCTGTTTGCTTAAATATTTTCTTGCTATTTTCTGTATCGTGAGAGATTTTTCTTTCTCACAAAAAGCTATCAGTAATATTTGTAAGCATGTACACCTGCAACCTTGACTATTTTTGTTTTTGGTACCAGTAGAAAAATATTTTGAGAACTAATTCAGCCTATCCCCTCTGAGGGGTGGCTAAGCATCTTAACCAATTAGACCATGAAGTAAGAAGTGTATAAAAGAGCTGTATATAATAAAATAATTCTCACTTTGCTGCATCAATCCCTGGCTTATGTCTGTTCTCTCTCCTCTCCTCTCTGCCACCTCGGGAAGGACAACAATATCTACTACATATATTTTCATGTCAAGGCTTGTGTCATCCCAATGCATACTGCTCTGCCATGAATTTTCCAGGCTGTTCAGATACTCAACTGGGCAATGCAGAGCTTTTTCAGTCATTCTGACACAAGTCATAAGCTATCTGAAGCAGGCACAGCGTTTTGTCAGATAAACCCTGATGCTGCAGGGTCAGGGTTCAGCTGCTCCAGCACGAGCGCTGACTGTTGCCTTGGGGCTCAAAGACGTCTGTGTGCAGCTCATGGACATGGCAAGAGCGTGCCCTTTTCCAGAGGAGCTGAAGGCAGCCTAGCTCTTCTCAAATGGCACTGGGTGCTTCTGACAGGCAACTGAACCATGCCCAGAGCAGCAGAAAACATTTTGCAGGCTAAGAATTAAAGAGTTTCAAAGCAGTTTTGGTCTTGCTGCTGATGCACTCCAGAGTGGCAGGAGCAGGAATGGGATTAACTGCGATACACTTAACACACGAGACAGGGGCTACAGCAGCAGCAGACAAGAGCTGCAAGTCGAAGGCCCATGCAAAGTCAGACCTTGATATCCACTCACAAGTCCATTTACTGCTGTTTCACTAGAAAAAAAAAGAGATTTGCCATTGTATCAGCCTGATCATGTAACTGCCCCTAGCAGAGCACAGCTCTCTTCAAGGTACTCATCAGAGAAACAACAAAGAGAACCAAATTTGGGGTATCCAGCTTCTCACACCTATCAGCACTTGCTACTCAAGACCAGACTACATCTGTATTTTAAAACAAAGATGAATTTCTGGAAGAAATCTCTAAATTGCAGTACTGGAGAGCAATGCACTTATCAGGAACTAGGACACTATATATAATATAGGAATTGCTTCTAACATGCAACTTTTGCATAAAATGAAGCATTATTGCACCACAGAATGCACAACTGAAGGTATTTAAAACTGGTCAGCACAATCAGTGTTTATTTAGCTTTTTCATTTTGTCCCCTGCAGGTTTCTTCTGAAGGTATACAAGCAAACATATTGCTATACTAGAGATGTGAAATCATGAGCTAACCCCAGATATTAATTTAGTATTATAAAACAGCAGCACAATTATTGTCATTACTTTATGTTCATTATAATAATATTATGGTACAAATCCTTAAAGGCAATTTATAGATAATTGATATTTGATTAATGGCAATTTTTTCTCATTATTTCGTTTGAATTTATATACTTTTCATAAATTTCAATTCTTCAAATTACTTTCCAAGATTTTGGACATCAGGCACTACAATGAGAGCACAACATTCTTCTGAAGGGATTAAACCACCGAAAAACTATTTTAATTATTTGTGTGTGCGTATGCATTCAGGAAGACTAGTACAGCTGGTGACTAATAGTCAAAATCAGTATCTCACCACCAAAATTAGTATCTCACCACAATTATGAATATCCCCCCATCAATGGCAAAACCAGTATTGAGGCTCTAGAAGATGAGCAATGTGGAAGCAATAGTCACTCGGCTAAAAATAGATTTAAGTTGAACTTTGAGGGTTTTCGGAGGTCTCGAGATGGTGACATTTGTGTTTCAGTGTGATCTACCTTCCTCAGGCTCTAAGAACTGCACATATTGTGTCTAACTTTAACTGTTTCAGAGAAAAAATTTGACTTTTAGCTTCAAAATCTCAGATCTAATAGACTATAGATTCTGGCACATCTGTCATGCTAACAATGATAAAACTGGCTGCTCTGAGATCAGATCTCATTTTCCTAGAAACTCAGCCAGCTGTTATCTTAAAAGAAACAAAAATTGAGATCTCAGCTGCCTTTTCGCCAAAGGACTCTGGTTACTCTGATGACTGCTCATCATTCCATCCTCTTCAATTTTTAAAACTAAATTAAACATTTAACAAATTTAAAAAGTCAAACAAAAACCTGTGCGAAGAGGCTGGGAGACCCTCCGCTTTCCTCCCTCGTCAGGAGCTTCATAAAGAGCTTAACAGATATTTCACGTGTTCCTGCAGGGAAATGGAAGGATCAAAGCAGGCAGGATTTTCAAGATTATGGAAACAAAGACCTGCAGCATCCCACATAGGAGAAAGTGAAAGGATTTAATAACATGACTACTTGAAAATGCTTTCTCATGGAAGCACTATGTGAAGTGAAGCTCACAAGGAGAAAGTGAAAAACTGAAAACATCAAAAAGTAAAAATTAACTCTCAGTTAAAACTTGCTTCCAAAATTAGATCAATTCATGGGATTTAAAAGTCAACAGGCAAAAGTGAAAATGCACTGCTGTTCTCTACAAAACTGGACCTCAAAGCCTCAGCATTTGTACAGAAGGGAAGCACTGATCACTTCTACCTCCTGTTGTCATCTTTGCCAAAACCAGGAATTAAGAATAATGTATGACGTTATTTGATTTTCTGTTTAAGGCCCTGCAGACATAGAAATCACAACCAAATCACATTCTTGTTCCAAAATTATCACCCTAACATCTTCCCCATAGCAACTAGCACCAGGATTTTAAATCACAAGCACCTGCATCCTAATAGAAAGCTTCTAGCCAGTCAAGACATGCTCCAAAATGCCTGTGTTACTGCATGAAAAACAAAACACCAGCACCCACAAGAAAATAAGAGACCTTCAGGGAGACTCTCCAACAAAATTCTTTGTATAAATTACAGAGACTCTGTACAGCTGCCCAGTGGTCCTGCTTCCTCCACTGCAGCAGGTGAATCCCCTCCTGTGGAAGCATTTCCTGGGCAGGCACACCAGGATCTGGCTGGCTGTAACTCCTTGTCTATGAAACAGGGGAGCTGGCACAAATAGGACAGCTAAACACTAAAAATCACCTTCTGTTTTTTCCTGTTGGACTTCTCAGACAAATGACACCTCTGGGAGCTGTGTCTCTGGATAAGTGGTTTATGACAGTGTTTCTACCTCTCACGCACCAGCTTGTGTCAACCTGCAATCAAAGTGCCAGGTGAAGAACTTGACCAACACTGTTGCTGCAATAAGTAAGAATTTAGTTAAGTGTTTACATCTGAAGAAGTCAGTTCCTAATGATGCTCAATGTCTACAGTTCAGTTTCTGGTTTCCCAGCACCTTTTATAAACCTGAAAACAGTTTGACTCCTGTGCATGTCACGTGGAAAGCTCCAGGTATTTTTTTTTTCTCATTGCAGTTTAAATTTCTCTCGATCCACTTATAAAGAAGATGGAAAAGTGGAAAATGCATCTTGTCAGACTTGCTTTATTGCAGTCTTGTAAACAGGCCAAAATCCCACTTACTTCTTACAGAGACTAAACACTTAGTTCGTTGGCAAAGATCAAAACACAAACCGAAAGAAAAGCCTTAATGTACCACTTGGAACAGCAGGCAGCATGACAGCACATCAGACAGAAACTGACTTCATTCCACAATATTAAAGGGCAAGAGAGGCTTTGCAAAAGTGTTCTCAAAATAAGCAAGTTTTTAAACCGGGAGAATTCCCCCCAGAATTTCACAATCTTCACAGGCTCAGACACACCAAAAGAATGAAAGGCAGCAAGAAAGTTTGCTTGGCAGTCTGATATCGCTACAGATTGAGAACTTGTAGGCTTAGAAAATCAGGACCGTGCTAGCAGACAGCAAGGATTTCCAGCTGTGGTTTCCATCTTAAAGTTTTCTTTTTTAAAAAGAATGGTAAACAGAATTTTGTTTTTATGGTTGCTTCTTTCTTCACTGCATTCACAAGGAGGCCTGTCAAGGGGAGCTGTATCTTGAGGATTGTGCAAATATTATCCTTTTCTATTGGGCAGATGAGCTGCCACTGCACATCTTAGGGACAAATTCGCAGTTGTTTCAGGCGGTGAGGATTTTCTAAATTCTTGATATAGCAGGTGGATAATTGGGCTCCATTTTCCTATTCAAGAACTCTTTACAGGCTCTGCAGTTAAAATACATTTCTGACTCAAACTGCATTGATTTGTTCTGGAACCATTCCAAACGTCAGAAAGAAAATCCTCACTGTTTACAAGCCACTTACTGGGTAAATGCACAAGCATGTTAAAAATGACTTTCAAAGCCTCCATTAAAACAGCCATCAAATACTGTAACCTTCCAATAAAAATCAAATATTCTAGGCTATTATCTAAAGTAAAAAAAAAGTGTTTTACAACTCCAATGCCAAATGAAATTGAGCATGATAATATTTTGAATTAAATGGCGGTATCTAAAATTTTTGGTAATTCTCACCATTGAGAAGATGTGGAAAACATTCATAGAAATCAAAGTTACACAAAAAGAAGGAAAAATTATCTAAAAATTATTTCACAGATGTGAAAGACCATGTATAAGGAGACGGACTACACTTATAAAAATGACCTCAGAAGCCCAAGCAGCTTCAGAATTCCAGCACTTTTGTAACACCTTTTATTCTGCCTCCCTTCCCTCCATGATAGATTAATAAGAACTTTAATACCAGCTTTTAGGTGATAATACTAACTTCAGATGAAACCCATATTGCTCCAACTTTTTGAAAACTATGATGAATGGAGAGTATTCAAAGACAAGCATATTAGATATACTTTCACGGTATCCTGAATATTGCATATTTCATGCATTATTGTTTATGAAGATAATGAATTGGAAAATCGTCTGCGGTTTCTGTGGTCAAGTGCTACGACCATTCATGCCTTTTTGGCAATTTGTGACATGAATTAGTTAATTTTCTTCCTGAAATGAGTCTAATAGATACAGGAGAATAAAAAGGCAAAGGAAATCTTAATACAGGTAGGTTCTTTTTCCCTGTTCATATTACTCAGGACAAATACTAGGAGAGCCAGTTATGCCTGCACATTAATCCATTTTTTTCTATTTATATTCTATTTTTCTGCTTCTAAATTGATAACATGAATTCCATTAGGTTAAGCTTTTCAAGTCCTGACTGCTCCAGTACTGGACATGACTGAACAAGCACAAAAGTTTTAATCCTGTTTCAAAAGTACACTCTTGGTAAACTGGCAGAACAAGCGCTCCTAGGAACTGGTTCAGCCTAAAGAGAAATTTTGCTGGTAGGCTGAGGTTAAAGGAATGGCTTTTGCTGCCTTTACTGGAATCCCAGGTTATAACATCAGTTGTGGTGCAATGTGTTTGAACAATTTCTAAAACTGAATTCCAATTCTGAGGTTGCACTAACATTTCCACCTCTTCAACAAATGCTAACAGAAAGTATGAAAGGTCAAGGTCGTAAGTTGTTTATACGAAATGATACTGAAAATAACCTTAGGGAAAAAACACCAGTGAGATCTAGAACAGAAATTAATCATCTGCTTCTACACAGCTGACGAAACAACTCTTGCTGCATTTGATCCAGTAAATCATTAAACTTTAACTATACTGGGACAGGGAATGTTATCCAACAGAGCCCTCAACAGTCAATTGATGTAAATGCTTCAGGTCATAAATTATGGTAAAAACAACTACTGAAGCCTATGGGCTTTATAACTGAGCATGCACGTGCGCATACTGCATGCAATGAAAGCTAATTATTAATTCAATATTGCTAATGATTTTAATGAGAATAAAATGCACTTAAGCACAAAAATACAGTCATACATACTTTCAAAGGACAGCATGCCACAGTTTCTTAGAGTTTTGTTGTCCACGTCTTTTTTATTTTGGTGGCGGTGACAATGCACAGTTACGTACAGTTTATGTACGTGGTGAATCCACACAGATGAACCAACAGAAGCTTCTCCTGTTTAAGAAATATTTAACCAAACGGGAACTTCAGATGCCCATCAAGACCATAAACAAAACATTTCTAGTTCCAAAGCTAGAGAGGGGTTATGGACATCTAAATTCAGTGAGAGCTCACAATCACTTGAAATGATTCAAGCTGGAATCTCTTGTACACCACCAGAGAGTCATGGGTATACATAATAACCAGCACAAGTCAGAAATGCTAGTCAAGATAAGAAACACTGACTATGGGCAGGGTGAGAAAGGTGAGAAAAAGCACTCTTTCAGGGGGATCTAACTCCAGAAGCTACAGACTGAAACCCAGTAATTATAAAGAAAAACAGAAGGGAAATTCCCTACGTTTTGGGCAACTATTTTTCTGTGTAACTGATATGTGTGTGCATTTGTTACTTTTATCCTTTATTCTGCTCCTGTAGGTGATGT